>JXSR01S014139.1:0-10329 GCA_000969725.1 Ophiothrix spiculata | reverse complement strand
CTGCATGATGTATTTTGTATCTGGCCATGAGCATGTCAAGACTCACTTATTAAGTTTTTAAATAATTGCAAAATTATAAAATTAAATAGTTTCCAATTATGATCTTAAACATGGTGCAATATCAGTTCGGCAGAACTCGCACTTCGGATACATGTATCTGAATTTGGATATACCCACGTACAATTTGTATCCAAATTGTGATACCCGTATCAGAATTAGGATGTGAAAGGGTATCCCAATTCTGATACGCCTGTCGTGACGCAGGAAATAAATCGATAGCGCAAGCTAGCAAGTACATGTAGGACATCTTTCTTGCATTATGATAAATGTACAGCTTCGAAACATGTTCTGATCACAGAAGGCAAAATAATTTGGCCAAAATTTTCTTAGAATTTAGATGACAAATGATGATAATGTTATTGACTTTTATACATACCGCTATGGTGCGCGGCGAAGCTGAATATTAGTTTCAGCTGATATATCGCTGTTTTTAATCCAAGTTCGGATACTGGTATCAGAATTTTGATATGGAGTATCTAAATTCGGATACGTGTCCGAGTTGTGAGTTCCGCCGAACTGATATATTTGTTATTGAATAAAACTTTTGTCCCGGGGGGAGGGGGGGTAACTGGATAATATTGAGTTTTCAAGTAGGATCAGTTGGTTGGTCGGTTGGACACATTTTTTGTTTAAATTTTATTTTGCCTTAAATAACAGCTGATTTTACATGATTTTGGCAAAACTAAAAAAAAAACATTCTTCAAAAACGCTAATTCAGGGTCCGTTGGGCCTATAAAAGAGGTTTTTTTTACATTATTTTCATCGCCTAACACAGTGTATAATAAACCAAGCAGACAAAAGTAGATACATTGTACAAAATTGTTTATTTCAATATCTGATAATGCAAATGATTATCTGTATGGAATGTATAGTTTTCCCTAAAAAGTAATAAATTAAACACTCAATAAGATAAAAATAAAATAGTGGCCACTGTTGTAGTTCTATTCAACCAAAAGTTAAAGTTAAAAATGTGCTATAGTGATCATTTGTCTGGTTGTGGCAGTAATAAACTCTGTGTCATAAGTTCTTACCCATGATTTCGACATGCCTGCAGATGGTTAGATGGCATCAACCAATTCTCATCAAGTTCTTTAACATGCGATACCGAAAGAACGAATGAATTCAGAGGTAAATTTTTAAAATCATCCATTTCTTTGCAAATTGATATGGCATGTTAAAGAACTTGATACATTCTGACTACAAATTAATGAGACTTGGTTGGTGTGCCAAAAATTACCAGAAAAATGTAATTTTATTCATCTTCAGGCGTGTCAAAATCATGGGTAAGAACATATGTGACCCATCATATCGAAAGGTACCTTAATACCGGCATAATAATTTCGAGATACAGGCCATTGAAGCTGAGCATAGTCAAAAATCACGTCCAAGGTTGAATTTCTATTTTCATCAGAAACGTTACCTTTGAAATGTATTCTACTAATCAGGTTCCAACATCCAAAACACAAGACAAATGTTTTAAAAAACGAGAAAAAAATCCTTTCTCCATTCACGTTTAACCAGTACAGATCCTTTAAACTTGATTTTCTCAGAACTTTGGTTTTTGGAATCAGCCCGATACCTTTTACCAATTTGGATGTAACTTTGTAATCAAACATCCAATAACAAAAAGCAAGGTGTCCCTTATGGTACCTTTCGATATGACGAGGAGTTTATATATGAATGCTGAAAACTGTGTTGATTTTTGGCAAACAGAATAAAGTTGCATAAAGTTCAGTGTAATTAAAGAGATGTCTTTAAACACATTGAAATCACGATAGGGGACTTTAATTTGCTGCAAAATAAAAGGAAGCTTCAAAATGCAGCAAAATGACTAAATGACATTGGCATCACAGCTAGGTTTACAAATATTGACTGTTGTGCAGGGCATGCTTAAAATTGTTTCCCCTAGGTAATCTCAAAACCATAACTGCCCGAAGCAGAGCTGCAGGTATAGACAGGGTTTTCAGATCACGGGCGGGAAAATTTTAACCATACCCCAAACAAAATGGAAAAAGCAGTCGTTTTTTGTTGTAAACATCAAATATATTAATTTTTGTCAGCTGAATGGTTAAAAGTACCATTTTAGCACTTGCATAGTAATTGTCAAATGGAATATTGCATGATAGCACTAAATATTTCTGTTTCCATGTAATGAAACTTACAAATAAATGTACAGGTATATCAGTACAGTACCTGTGAATAATGAATGAATGTTATATGGTAACAATATGTGAACGTCCAGCTCAAACCAGCCGAAAAAACGGCCCCTGGTCATTTTCACTTTATTACGAAAACGGATAAAGGTAGCAAGTTGGTCGCTATTGCGGTTATTAGTGAAAGAGCCTATCTGATTTTGGGTACCAAATTTGCATCCAAAGAGGCAAAGTTCGGCAAAAACCCATAATAAATTTGTATGCCGACTTGCTGCCTTAACAAGATTTCTTTATCACGTATCTGTGAAGTTCATGTTATAATAAGGTTTAAAATGACACCTCGATGAGCTTTACCAGCCATATCCACAAGTCAAGTTATGGTCTGTCAAAGTTTGTTATCCAGTAAAAGATGAAACTGAGTTAAGCGCATTCAATATATTTTTCTGTTGATGGTCCTTCTAAAGACTAAGATGTGCATTTGTTCACCCTTTTTGTTTTTCGAAAACAATCCTTTGCAGATGACTGGAAGAATGCATGACTATTTTGAATTTGAAAAAAATTGATTTCACCAAATTACGGCCTTTGCATGTATTTTCACCTGTAGCGCAAAATGAAGTTTGCCAACTTTATGGCTGTTAGGAGCTGGGAAGTTGCATATTTTCATCAAGTTTGTAGTAAGCCCTAGTGTATCATTTTTGACAGACCTAAGTTATTATCATTTGAAATCAATTACAAGGATAATGTCATATAAACAAAACAAACATTACTTATACGGCATATTAAACTTTACAGAAATTAAGTTAAATTGTGATCGATCTTACTTTTACACCCTGGTCATAAGCCACAACGCTGGTATGACACCGGTGAATGCTTGCGATGCCCGGTCGGACGCCGGTGGTTATGTGACCATATCGGAAGACATCATATACAAGCCGCATGCTTCCCTCGTCTCCACGGCTCGGCGTCTGCTGAATTGACACTGTAAACACACCGTAACCTCGCCGCAAGGTTATGTGACCAGGGTATCCGGAGTAACTCCGAGTTATACTCATCAGGCAATATGCAACATATGTGTGCATGTATTTCCAATTTGTGTTTAGACTGTTCCAGCAATGATTTTTTGTAATAAAATATAATAAATATGTCATATGATCACAAGTGAATCAAATACTTCAATGTTGGGGTCCTTTTGTTTTTTCAGAATGAAATTACTTTGATTTGAAACCTGGCTTAATTATTTATATAAAAGCTACATGAAAACACGCATTTGCTGAAGAGATTCAATGCATAATAGATTGTCATTTTATTAAATCGTGTCCATACATAACATTAACTTTAATGACTAGATACACATATCCAACTTATTCACAAAAGCTGTGGTTATGTTTGAAGCGTCTAGATACTCCTTGAACTTGTACTTCCTGAGGGCGTCTTCTATCGTTGATGGACTTCTCGTAGATATGTCGTCCACCGTAGCGGCCCATTGGAGATAATGTTGCGTTGGTTCCTGTGATGAAGAAATAAGAACAGTTTCAATTATGGTTAATGAAGGGTCCCATCATTATATCAGTATTTTTAAAAGACTCCTTACTGTAGATTGTATTTCTAGAATGTTTTATGAGTAATAGATTTACATGTACAACGTATGATGTAACCTTTAACTTACAAGAGGCTCAGTGTCTTTATAATCGTGGATGTATTTAAGAAAGTGCAGAGGTAGTTAGCATACACAGTGGGTTTACCAAGTTTTTTAAAATCACCCTATTTTAATGTTATCATCACCATCACAAGGCTCTTTAGTTCTCCCACAATAATTGTGAATGTGTTCAGATATATAGGTTATTTTACCGTACGGTTTCCAATATCAGATTATGGTAACTTGTGAGATATCAATTGGTCTTTAAATGCAAGCATCAGTGGAAGTTGTGAACCGACCGCCCTCCTCAAGCCTTCACTTCTGTTCACTCTTAAGTCTTGAACATGCAAAACAAACATTGACCTGTTATTCTAATTATCAACTGTAGAAAATAGGTTGAAGCTCGCACAAAATTTGCCAAAGATTCATTATGCTTTCTGTTTGCGACCCAAAATTCAAAGTTGAGTTGACATTAAATGTCTGACTATCCAAGGAGGGTAGGTTCAAGACTCCCATTTATTCTTGCATTAGTTTTTTATTATTATTAGAATTTCCATACATTAATTTGGGAAAACAAGTGAGTTTTCAATTGGAATTAATTAACGAATCTTTTCAATGGCTTGCATTAGTTGATATTATATCATGATTGCAGTAATTTTTCTCCATTGCATGGCATGAAACAAACCTGTGTGATATCATGATATAAAACAAATATTGAATGCCTATGCTCGTGCAATAGTACATATATCATTCAGTTAAATTTGGACTGATCCATTTCACTAGGCTACGCCTGTGAAATAGAAAATCTGACCTCATGATATATTTTGTACTATTGCACTCTCAGGCATTCAATATTTGTATACTATAAATGTTCCTGGATGCTTCCGTGTCCAGCACAGGGTTGAGAGCCACAAAGCCAGGACCAAAAGGTTTCAAGACCTAACAGATCTTTCCAGATAAATGATCTTATACATACATGTATGTGTAATAGACAGGGTTCGTACACCTTGGAGCCTTTAAAATTCAAGGACTTTTCAATGACTTTCAAGGTCCAAAAGCATGATTTTCAAGGACTTACCACAGCATAATTTGCAGTATGCTGAACTCTTGTTCCTGCCGACATCAACCCACTCGCTGAATTTGGGATCAGTTAGCCATAAATTATCAATTTTCAAGGACTTTCAAGGACTCTGTGCAAATTTCCAGGACTTTCAAGGCCTTGAAAAGGTGTTTTCAAATTCAAGGATTTTCAAGGACTCTCAAGGACCGTACGAACCCTGAATAGATCATTCATCTTGAAAGCACCATCATGTCTTGAAACCTTTTGTTAAAGGGATTGCTGCCTTGCAAATACAACCTTGTGGCTGTCAACCCTCGATATAAAGTGGATGGACTATAAATTATCCAAATATCCCATAGATTTAGAGGGGAGATACCAGGCTTTGTATACCAGCCCGTGTAATGGCGTCGTCAGCCATGGGGCTCGAATTGGGGGTATTCGGGTCTACTCGGCTACCACCAAAATAAACTCCGAGTCCTGAGACTTGGTTGCGCGTAGAGACAACTTGTGCAAATAATACTTTACGCGAATGGTTCGCCAACCTGCACGCAAACCGTGTGTGCATGTTTCAACATGAGCGCATTAATACAAGGTACGGTGCATCATCGGCAAGCTATCGGCAAAAAACCTGAATACCCCCAATTTTGTCTCCATGCCGGAATAAAAATGCCAGCATGCCTTGTATCTCCCCTATTAATCTATGAAATATCCTCAAAGAAAATCTAAATACAGTGGAACCTCGTTTACACAAAATCACTGGGGCCAAAGAGTTTAGTTTGGGTTATCAGGATTTTGGGTTATCCAACTGATTTTACATAGGGAATCAATACTTGAGACCCAACAAACATTTTGTGTTATTAGGGTTTTTGTGTTTTAAACAAATTTTGTATTAAGGAGGTTCCACTGTATATGGCATATGTTCATGTACGTGTTTTGATTGTGTATCTTACCTGAATTCATAGCCCCAGGTCTCCCAGAATAATCCGGAACATCCTTAGCACTCGGCATGATAAAAACTCCTGACACATGACCTCTGACCATGGGAGGCTCTGTACGTGGCCTAATTGTTTGCCTAGTTGTGAGGGTGCATTCATGAGGAAGGATACGTCGTACATCGGGATCATCTAGAGGTGACATGCCTTGTTGCCATGGTAGGTTGCTTTCTAGAGGAGCTGCTAGTTTACGGACTGAGTTGCTTTGTGCTGTGGCTTGATTCACAAAGGGTGCCAATTCCTGGAATGGAGAAAATGAAAGATGTGTTAAAGTCAATGGAAAGCTATAAAGATATGACACAAGATTCAGTCAGTACAAACAATGACATACACACCATGGCCCCAAGTGTGACCATATCGGCGAGCATCACAATTCACTGCACTTTTAATTTTCTATCATGCCACAGAAAGATGGTGAGGTATTTACCTAGTACCCTAAGTTGATCAAGCCACTAAAAGATCCACCCCAAAATAGGCTAGTTATTTGGGTTTCAAAAGACTTGTGAGGCTATTAACTCTAAATCTGTCCAAATCTGAACAAGTCTTGTGGTGTAACGAATGATTTCATGGGGCAGGTAGGCAGGAGGGGTGTTAAATGTGTACTACTTTTCTCATTTACAAATGTAGTGGGTTGGTTCCGTGGGTTGGTGGTAGGAAATAATGTTGAGCAAAGTTAATAGATTATAAGCCCTCCCCTACAAAGTAGCCGGGGGAGGGGAGGGAGGAGGATGTTTTTGAGTGGGGGATTCCCACCCTACCAATCCTCTGGTTATGCCTTTGTGGACCTGTTTAATTATGCCAACTCTGAATCCTTTTCAATTTACATGAACTAAATGACAAACATAGACATGATAAATAGAACGTGCATCTATATCACAACAACTTTCTGTCATGATCATTCTTACTTACCCTTCTATAGTTTCGTAGTTCATCTAGATGTTTGTCACAAATCTTTTCTAAATAAGCACCGTCCAATGAATAGCGCCCTCTACTGGCAACACAACAATTTCCTTTGTAGTCGACTAGTGAGTAGGCTATTTCTGATAATTTGGTTATCAAATCTGAGAAAAAACATGAAATATTGTAGGTAAAAATGGGTATTTGGTTTATTTTCTTTCTAACTTCCAGTTCTGCTCCCCAAGATGCTCATTTCAAGATATAACTTCATTTCCGAAGACCTCAATTTTCAAAGAAATTGACTCAAAAGTGTGTTTATTCAGTTTTCAACCTAATTTTGAGCGGTTTTCAGCTCAAATAGTTGTATTTTTATGAGAAAAAAGCAGTTCCTGATACCTCAAATTAAGAAAACAAATTAGTTCCATAGACCCTATTTTGGACCAAAAATCTGTTCCGCTAGACTCCTATTATTAGATATCGCGTATATCACATACCTACTAAAAAAGTTTTGACCAATCCCCCCGGGCTAACTGCATACCAATGATTTGAATTGTATACAAGGATAAGCACAAATTTGGTAAATTATCAAGGGCAACATTCATTATGCCATCGATTTTCTTCATCTCTCTAGAGAAAGCTCTGATAAAATACTGGACTACAAATGTACCAGTACCCCACAGCTTTTCAAAAATAAAATTTCCAGAAGGGATAATGATAAATATATTACTGTATATTCCGTCATAGGAGTGGACAACATAAGAAAAATGACAATTTTTGGACAAAGACAAATTCACCAAAATTTATAAATTGTCTTTAGATTAAACGTCAGCTTTCTATAAGAGGGCCAATCACTCATTTCAGTGTCAAGTTAATCCCCATAAATGCAACACATGTACAACGAACAACAATAGTCAAGCTATAATTTAAACTAATTTTAATATATGTAACAGTACACTTTCATTTAAATCAATATCAAATACCAAAAAAAAAAAACACCATTCAATCAAAAATATAAAAAAAAGTAATAGGAGATAGATCTTGTAGTTTTGCTTTAATTGGACAACATTGAGACAAAAGACAACCTAGGGACAATAGGACAACACTAACATTTGTCATCTGATTCCACATCTGCTTTCCAGAAGTGATGGTGATATGAGTCTCTGGTCTCCTCATAGGACGTGTCCCTTGCTAAGACCTGGACGTCTTGTCCTAGTAGTCTCAGTTCTTGCTGTAAGGCTGGCGTCTTGTAGTATTGGTTGTCTGCTAAAATCCCTGCTACATTCTGACTCACAATTCTCATGCTGGACATAAAATAAGTCACAGGAAGTATAAACATCAAACAATGTACAAAACACACAATCAATTAAGTAATAGGCCCTATAGAATTTTTTGACTGTTCAATAAAAATTAAATTTTAGATCTTTAAATTCTCTTATTAGGTTTTGACATGACTTAATTGTTTTGAAGTGCCTTAAAAGGGGCAATTCATGATCCACTTTTCATCCTCAAGATCACCACTATCAAATTTGAGTTTTTTAGCTTAAAAGAATCCTCAACTGATATATATGTTACGATCACCAAACCATTCTTTCTTGCATTTTTGAGAAAAGTGCGAAAATGTGTCATCTTCTCATTATTGTTGGGGCCCCAACAGTAACTACAACAACACAGTAGTCTATGGGGATTTTCAAAATGCTGAAAAGCATGTAACTTGGAAACAAATGGTCAGAATTAAGTGGAATTTACAGAATGGAGTTATGTTGCACTCTTCTTTTTATTTAGCTAGAAAAGAGACAAGATTTTTGTCATCAAAATCATGAATTGCACCTTTAAGTTAAACAGTGACAACACATTCCTTTTAAATCTTTGATTTAAGACTGTTCTCTAAAAGTTCATGTCCGGTGCATTGTCAAGAATGAAGTAAATCCAGAAGATAATATATATTTCATTATAAAGTTAATTGTTGCCAACAATATTTGATAATGGAAATAAATCAAATTTTTTTGAATATGGTTTTAATGATGAACATAGACTTACTAAACATCTGCCTTATATAAAAGTAAATACTAATTTCCATTCTTACCTCTGATGAATAGTTTGTGCAGACGAAGCATGGTCTACAAGACTACTGCTGTTATTACTATGGCTGATTCCCACTTGTCGAATTGGCTTGTCAACCGGAATCCGCACGGCTGGAATAGCCGCATTTTCCGACCATGGATACGACATCCTGTAATTTCTAGAAAAAAATTCTGAATTTTAATACACTTTTCAAAACTTGTACGGAAAATAAATTTAACAGTGCACTCTGAAGTGTAATCTTTTCCCTACTAGTACTAAATGGCCCAGTGATCAACACGATCAACAAACAATAATAAACATTGATTACCGGCCGGCAACGTGACAGGTGCACAAAGGCACCGCCTCCTTGTTGCTATGACTTCATGTACACAACAGGTGGCTGAGGGCAAAGGTTATTTAAAGTTTTCGATGAATCGATTATGAGCAATACAATGTATTTTATTACGTTTATAAAACTGGTCTGTCTGATAAATAGGGATCGCTGTAATATTATTTTGCTATTAAAATTGATAAATTTTCTAATAAATTAATTTTTATATGTCTTATATGAATAAAATTACAAATAAAAGAAAATTATTTGAGGATATTGATAAGCCCCGATAATTGAAAAAGTTTATCAGAAATTATTGCGCATGCCCAAACTTCACTCCTGGCAGCATGTAAACAAATCAGCTCCGTAAGCGTAAAGATGTCGAGAACGAGCGAAAGACGGTGGTAAATAATTGCTGATTTCTATTAAATTGTCAGCCAGTTTTATTCAACAATTGACGTAAAAGATCTTGAAACTATATAGATCAGAAATGTCATCAGCGAATCCAGCAACACCGCTCACAAGAGCAGAATTTCAGAACAGTTGTACGAGCGTTTTGCAAGGTTTAGATTGCCTGTTTCGTCAAGGGGCGCTGATCAACGAAGCTCTCGGAGGAGCGCTGCAAAAATTGGGCACAATAACTATGAATTTAATGGATGAAGTTCTCTCTAACAAAGAATTCTACGTAGACGGACCTTTGGTTAGATGTAAGTTGTAAATGAATGTATAGTCCTATATATAGTTTACAATCGTCATTGACTGTAAATTCAAGTTGTAATACTGAGGGGAGCGTGGCCGAGCGGTTAGAGCACGGGTCTCGTAATACAGAGGTTGCGGGTTCGAGCCCTGGGCCAGGCGGTTTACGTCTCCTTGCCCCCTTGGGCAAGAAACTTTACTCTAATTGCTCCGTGGTTCGGATAGTCATATTCATATTCTTTATTCCATAAAAACTACATGTACATCAAAAATATAACAGCAACACACAAAACAGACTTTATGGAGGAAAGAACTGTTAGGCCTGAAATAGTTCTTCCCTGATAAGCAAAAAAAAAATCATAAGTTTCAGACAAATGCATAATATGCTGACAAACAATTAACTACCTGACAACACACTCATTCAAACAAGACAACACAAAGGA
>JXSR01S014137.1:25903-36145 GCA_000969725.1 Ophiothrix spiculata | reverse complement strand
AGTAGCGGGGTGAAATAGTGGTGTCTGCCATGAGTTATATTGCATCCGTTCAGACCTACGTTTTCTCTTCCCTCATAAAATGTTTAGGGTGAGTTCAACATATACCTTTTGGCTATGTACCCTTGTTGCAAAATATAAACATTATTTGTAAACATGTTGAAGGTCTGTAACAGTGCTTGGGTGATACATTTGGATCGTGAGTCACATTGAAGCCTCTATTCCGTTAAAACAAAAACAAAAATGGTTGGCCATTGCATATAATATAGCTATAATATGCAAGTTGGCGAACAAGGTGTGTGCTGCAAAAAATACACGCACACACCAAACCAAAATTTTAGGGTGGGGGCAAATTCATGGTCATAAAATTCGCTTTGGCGGAAAAATTTTGCTATTATCACATAACAATTGATTTGATTATCAATTTATAAGTGTATACCAGGTAGGCATTAGACATGAGTTGAACATTTATTGACATAGGCCGGCTATGTCTTTGCAATTAGTACCTTTTCTTGCATACATTGTTGTATTGAGTACCTTATCTTGCATTTCGCGCATAAGGATTCTTAATTTTCGGTCCTTGATTGGAAGGAAATTGAATGATTCTAATTGCCTATGGTATACAAGTATAATAAATATTGTATTCTTTCAAGGTCTGTTATAATGAATCTTGTAACTCCGTGATCTTAAACATTTTAGTCACAGGGGAGTAATACAATGGAGACCAATTTAAGTCTGATTTGATTAGAATTGTGAATTATATTAGAGCACTGTACATGCTCAGATTTGCTCATTTGTAACTCTGTGTTCTTATAAATTTTTAGTCGAAGAGATGGATTAGACATATGTTAATTTTACATGAATAAGAAATATCAATTTAATATGAAATTAAGTGAAGATTGAATTATATGAATGAGAGTGCATATACTTGTTGGAAATAAATAAACTCTCGGCAACTGTGCTATGCAAAAATTGATGCCTGATTTGTCTTTATTAGTGGGAGTAAGCATACAAATATGAATTGTCTATAGTTGCGTTTAGCATACAAGCCTAAAATTCCAAATACTAAGTGACAAAATTATTGTTTGTTTACATTTTAAAATTTTCTTAATTAATTTTAATGTAGCTCAAATTAAGATTTTTCTTAATTCATGATTTCTCTTTATTCATGATTTCTTAAACAGGTTTTTATAAAATTTTCAGACCATCACAAAAGGAAAATTAATAACAGATATATTATATTGCCATAATTCTATTTTAAACCCAAATAAAATTGAATAATAAAAAAGACACTTTTGTAAATTTCCCATATTCAAATTTCAAAATATCACTTCCCAATCACCATATAATTAGTCCCCCATACAAATAATTTTCCCACTGAACTTTAATCAAACATCCCAATCTCACCATCAGCTATAGCTATTATACCAACCAACCCAGCAAACCAAACCATCCACTCGCCTCATCAACCCATCTATTCAACGCTATCCACAGGCAGCGCTGAGCACAACCCGCCTAGCTTACATAACCCACTACCAAGAGAGCCGTGGGAATGGCTCGGTCAGCCAGAACACGGAACAATAACAAGCCATCATTCCTGTAGCAAACTTCATCCTGTCTTTCTGATGTAAATCACATCTCTTATAATACCTTACGGCACCTGGGAATTTTAATTATACAAAATATAAAAATTGTTTCACAAGAGAGAGGAGTCACAGGCTGATGACTTTGGGTTCAAATGGTAATGACTTTGAATAGCAACAGCAGCTGGTTCATTTAGTACCTGTTTGATTAGGGTTTTTAAGAGATGAATTTGTATAGAGTCCCAAGTAAGGAAAATGCAATCAACAGAAATTTTTGAAAAGAAATTTTAAAATTTCCCATAGAAAACATGTGTGTTTACAAGAACCCAACTTTAATATTCCTGTTATGATTATAACATTGATTTATCATTTTTAAAGATGCATTTTGTACATAATGATATACAGATTTACGTCAAATGCAAACAGCAGAAACTTCTGAAAAAACTGAAAAAACTTTTCAATATTCCCATAGAAAAAAATAAGGTGTGTTACAAAAGACTACCTGTATTTTTCATTATCATCAATTTAGAGCTTTCAATATATACATATTGTCATCATTTTTTTCTTATTAAAGTATTGGATAGCACAGATGGTTAATTAAAAAAATGTTTGTTTGAAAAATTTAAAACTTTCAAAGATTAGAGAAATGATAAAAAAATCCAAAAATAAATGGCATATATTTACTAGTCCATCTAGATGGACCTCGTAAGCGAATGCGAATGGACCTCGTAGGCGCTCGCTTGTGAGGTCCATCTAGATGGACTAATATTTACAAGAGTTCAACTGAATCAATATTTTCCATATAAGAAACAATAGTTTTAAGGATGCATTTGTGGATAGTGATGGCTAGAGTTCATAGTCACATATAATTCTGTATAAAACCAGAAGAAAAAAAAACATTAAAAAACTTCAAGAAGAAAAGAAAGTGCACTTTTATTTCAAAAGCCTAAAAAAATACTATCCATTTTGTGGAAAAATGACACTTGAAATAGGGCACCAAGAACTTTCTCAACCACAAATAATATCAGGTCTGAAGATACTTGTAACATTACCGAAAGCTCAAACTTTCCAATATAGCTACCTATAGGAAAAGAAATTCTACTCATGTTCACCAACCTACAATCTTCTGCAAAACTGTTGGGACTCTTACATGTAGGGATATTAAGCACTCTCCCTGCTAATGTTGAGTATTTTAGACATACGTGTGCACAACATTGATTCAGGAGGGGCGGGAGGAGGGTGATTGGAAAAGTTGTGTAAACGGTAACAACTTAAGTTTTCTATAAGATCGCACAAGCAATATTGTAAAATAAAATAGAAATTTTAAAAATAAGATAACTTGTTAAAAGAAGTCTCAACTTAAATGAAATCTAATAAGATAAAATATAATAAGTGAAAACATGAAAATCAGAAAAAGAATAATCATCTCATAAAAAAATCCCACTCTTTATTAATGATTGTGAAATTTTAAATTTCAGATTTAAAAAAGGAACACCATAACAAAAAGCAGTTTTATGAATGGTAATGACTTTGACTGAATGAGACAGCTGGCTTTTTATTTTGTTTTTCACTTCCATTTTTTCTTAATGACTTTGTGGGTTATTATGCACACGGATGCAGGTAATTCAAATTCAATCATTAGAAACTTTTTGAAAGAAGTTATCAAAACTTTCCCAGGGAAAAGTTTGAAAGTAATGGGTTTATAAGAGCCCATCTGCTCTCTTTTGAGATCTTCATGGATAAATATGTTCAATTATGTTTCTCATATTATTTTTAATACAGGTGTTAACATACCGTGGGGTTTTTTCTCACAGGATATTTTGGTTGATATCATTTTGCTTATAAGTTATTTTAAAAAATGTTATTAGATCTTCTCTCCTTGCAACAACCAATCACATCATAAAATACCAAACAAAAATACAGAAGCTATATGGCTGAGAAGACAGGCTGGCCAATAAGGCCTTGGATAGCCAATTATTGAAACAGTTTGAAAAATAAAATAGTGTACTTTAAGTTGTCCATCGTATCAAATTATGTTGTCTAAATTATAGTTATAAAGTGGTACAATGTACAGAAGTTAAATGGATGAGTACAGTTAAATAATATCATATAATCACCTTTTTTCAGTCATCAAAACTTACCCTCAAATACCCTCTTTTTAGAAAGTATTAGAAAAATCTAATGATTATTATTTTTTCACCTATTTGTATATCATCATTCTTGACTACAAAAACCTTACAATCATGCTTACAATCTTTGTGTGTAATTTTCTTGGGTTTAACGAATAGTTAGAAATTATGTAAAGGTTGCATTTTATAGCCCATGAACTCTTAGATACCGTTTGTTTCATTTCAAACGGCAGTGTACAACAAAAGTTATGCTTTGTCAAATATTTGGATGTAAAATTTTCTGGTCCAATTTCACGATTTTGTAAGTTCCTGCTCACTCAACCGTAACAATGTTTAATAATTTATTATATGCATGTTCTCTTTTATATCTGCTGAAAAAATGAACAAATTTGATGTAAAAATAAGCCTCAGATATGATAAATTGTCTAAGGTGACCCATTTTTATTCCTTTCAGAAACACCCCTACTTTATGGCCAATAATCATGAAATTGGACCAGACAAAAATCCACCCCAATATTTGACAAAACATAACTTTCGTTGTACACTACCGATTGAAATAAAACAAACGGAATCTGAAAGTTCAATTCATGGGCTATAACATGCAACCTTTATATACTTTCTGACTCTCCGTTAAACCCAAGAAAATTACACACAAAGATTGTAAGGTTTTTCTGGGACACCCTGTACCTCCAATCCACCAGTTCAAACCAATGGTTTACTTGCGATACAGAAATAATTACTATAACTAATTTACATGCATTCAATCAAATTCAATATCAAATACACATAATACTCAAATTCAATATGAAATGCTTCATCAATTATTCAAACGAATAAATTCTGTCCTTAAATCAAAAAGAAATAACCACTTTAGCTATCACGTTGTCATGGTTACATAGCATTTTAGTGTTTTCATTGGTATACAATCGATATTAACTTGTTAGTGTACAATCAAATGAGAATAATTGGACTTGTTTACCAAATCGATACGTATATAGAGGGCTTCTTCAATATCGATTCAAAATTATTGACCTGGACTGAAAAGTGGTAACAATACCGCTTATTTGATGAAAAAGTTGATTGAAAAGGATTGTTTACTTTTAAAAAAGCTGAAATTACAGGAAATTTGTAGTCAAATAGCAAAATAGTCTGATGGTTTGGAGAAATTTAATTAAGTTATAATGAGACATTTTTAGATCAGAGGGGAAATTATATATAAGTGAAATGTCACAAGAAATTTATGTTGTTGAAATTAAATCTTCCAATAATTCATATCAGAACATTTGTGACCGTCCATCCCAAACCAGCCATAAATGCATCCTCTTGTCATTTTTTGAGCAAATCTTTTCTTCAAAATAAAATCCACAATACCCATTTTTCAAAGGATATGTTTCCAAGCACGAGCAATTCATTTTCTTTATTATATTGTTGAGGTTCAAACTATATAGTACCGTTCCCCATGGATCGCCCATCCCACGGACCCAGGCAGCACCTGCCTGGGCGAAAGCTAGTTGGAGTGGGTTACTCTGAGCTGATTGTCTTTTTTAAAAGACATTTCTTGTTTAACACTGTTTGCAAGATAATTACTGAAGCCTCTTTATATTTATTTTAGTCCATCTTAATTAGTTATTATACTCTTGTAAGAGCTTTTATAAGATTCAAAAACTGTATTAAAATCAATAAATAAGCTGCAGAGATTGTACAATATTTTTAAAATAATTTAAAATTTTCAGGTTCTTGGTGTTGTGGAGGGATGTGTGGTGTGTCATTTAAATTTTTTCTACAAGGTCATTTAATCTTTCGTGTATCAGTTCCAATAAAATGTATATGCTAGGATATTATGGGCCTAATGTAAGATGCGGCACACACACAAAATACTAAATGACTACCTGCAGAAGATACCATAAATAATAAATAACCATAAAACTCCAACCCTATCATCCGCTCTTATAATTGATATGATTAGTATTTTACTGCCACCAAAAGTACATCAAAGATCATGTAAATTACCCGGGGTACGGGTACCTGTGTACAAAGTGCACGGACTTGTTTTATGAAAAATGTACAAAGGTATCTTTCCTTATTTTATTGTTAGCATTTTTATACACATAAAGATGTGTGGAGGCAACAGCATTTACTTTTAATAGGTGTTCCACAGATTCATATAAGCCTAGGATGATCTCTGCTGAAAGATCAATATTTCAATCTCGCCTCTTTTCATGTATTTCCTCATCTACACCGATCATACTAAATGTCTCACCCTTCCCCCTGTTTAGAAGACCACATCTATGCAATTAATAATGACTTGGCGTCAAGAACACCGATCCTTTTAAATAAATTTATATGATTATTTCACATGCACTAAGTGCATCAAAAATTTATACAAATTACAATAAATACGCTCTGCGTCTTTTCCACTCCAATGCTCTTATAATCAGAGTATCAAGGGGTACTATGATATTATTAGAGTGGGTATGTGGGTATACATTTGAAATTGGTATTTTAACAAAACATGATTTGCTTAACATATTGCAAATGGATTTGGGCATTCTTAGTTATTATTGATTTTTCCCATTTTAGTATAGTTTAAAAATTAAATAAAAAATTCTTTAGTAAAGTCATTACTAGTACATGTATTTACATATTTGTTTGTCATTTATTCACTTAGCATTTATCTTATTCATTATTTATTTGTTGCTTTTTATTTATTTATTTATTCATTATTCATTTATTATTTAGTTGAAGCTCATCTTCATGAGTGCTGAATACTAACCATCATGTATAATAACAATTGTTGGGTTTCAGCTGTTCCAGAGAAACTTATTATTCAGTATTTATCAGTGTTTTAGTTATTATCAATTATTTCATGTTCACTATCAGATGATATGAACTATACAAATAGACAACATTCAGCAAACAAAACTAGTAAAGATTCAAACTTTGCTTCAAGATGTTTTTTTCCTAAAACATATTAATTTTTTTTTTCTAAACTCCTTATAACAAAATTCCTCCTTATCTTTAATGAATTCATCCCATTTTCTCACATTCAGTGAAATCAAATTAACAATTGATCAGCATACACAGAAAAATTGCACTTATTAACCTATCCAACACAAATTATTGGTGTTTAATCTCCGTCGACCTTGTCGTAGCACACTAATCATGTCTTAATTACCGATGCCAATCGTTATCCTGCCATCTCCGCAAATATCGCAACCACTTTGTGATTCTAAGCGAGTCATTGCGTGATAATCAGTCAAGAGCGGTTCAGATGACTATGTATGCAATACCGCTGATCTGAAATACTGATACCAGGGATGTGTACGTATCAATGATGTTAGAATTTCAGGGAGGGGTACAAAAATTCATTAATCTAGTAAATGTTTCTTCAAATTTGAAATAAGTTGTTGGATATTCACTTGAGTTATAGAATTAACTAGTTAATCACTGGTTGTTTTAATTTTAAAGCTATCGTTTACAATTTTTTTCTTTACAGGTATATCTAAATAAATTATTCTGGTGCACGGACCTCCTAAAATTTGCAAAATGAGAATGCAAAAGGAAAATGCAGAGGAAAGTAGAACTAAATGGAACTGGAATCTAACTGGAATAAAAAAAGAATGGATTTTAACCACTTTTAAAAAGGATTATCTGTACATATTGCATATCAGAATTTTAAGATGTCTAATTCAAGCTCCTAATCCGGACCTGTTTTAAGGAGCACCCCCGGTAGTAAATTACATGGATATCTATCAATTCTAATCAAAATACTACGCTATTATTACAATTATGAGCACCACTATAGGGTGCTGCTTCCGCTTATACAGCCGATCCAATGTGTCAATTAATTAATTAGTTCGATTAATAGAACCCTTGTTTTTTCGGGTGACACTAACCAACATGAGAGATATAACTACCAAGTCCAGTGATCAAGAAAGCCACTTCACTACCTACCCCGAAAAAAGGTTTTCGGGAGGGGCAATCAGTCTGCTATGCGATCAGTCTGCTTTGTAGAACTCTGGGCTTTCTAGTAAAGTGGTATGTGATAGTGGGTTTATATTGTTGATAGTAAACACAGAAAAAATCAAGGTCCTAGGATCGGACTATTAATTAATACCATCATATCATTGTTTCAGCTCACTTAGCTGTGTTGCCCTTAACGACACAATCCAGTGGTGAGATGAGCTGAGGCAATTATCACACATGACAGTCAGGGTTTCACAACACGTGTTATGGTTACAAGTCATTTACTAGGACACACTGTATGCTATGCATGGCAAAACTGCGGATGGACTGGAAATCCGTGTCGGTCATTTTAGCCAATCTGGACTGACCGCCTTAAGTGATGGTCAGACGTTCATACGGCAGCTCACGTACGTAACCTGAGCATAACATGTGTAACAGAGTAGAAGTGATATTTGACACAGTTACTGCTTAGCGGGGTTTCGCAGGGTGAGCGGGTACTAACATTTGTATTATTAGGTGGGAATTGTCATGCTGACAGCGATATCTGCTGGCGATAACTCCAGGCGATTTCTGCAGGGATTGTGCCTGGCTGGCTCTTGGTAAAAGATTATTTGATTATCAAAACTTACCTCTTCAACTTCATATTCACAGAGCCTGGAACATGCTCAAACTGATTTGGACTCAAAGCATATTTAATTCACACTTCTTCATCCCTGCTCCTGTGAATGTAAAAAAAAAATTACAGAAAGATAAAAAAAGATTTTTATCATTTGAACATGCACTTGTTTTATCAAAAATGTGTGCTGTAGAAATCAGACAGCGTATCTAGAGGAACCTTGGTGCAAACAGTCCTCTCTGGATGTGGAAGACCTCCAGATGGGTGAAAATAGGCTGATTTTATATACTTTGGTACAAACTCACGGTCAAAAGTCTTTAAATTGTAAAGAAATTATGATGGGCACCAGGGCTAGAAAAACAAATTTAGACTATATCTTAAGAAACCTTTGTAGCGCTTAAATGGCCAGCATTTGGTGCTGAAGCCTCCATCGAAACACAGACAAGATTGAAATTTGTAAGACCTATAACATTGGTCTGTTTTACCTGATAAAATCTACCTACACCTCACTTCCTCAAAATCCAGGGAGTTAACCAACATCAATGATAAATGGATAACTTCTGAGAATGAAAGTTGTTGAGAAAATGCAGTAAAATCTTGAGATCCTACACACTCCAAACATAACATTTTATTGGTAGGATTTTATACCGCCTGGCAAAAAGATAAATCACATCGCAACCACTTTGAAAAATACTCTGCTTTGTAACCATAGCAACAAACAAATCACTCATGCATAAATGATATGGTGCAAAATTGCATTTTCACTCTGAAATCTCTTAGCCATTCAGAAGTACAGTTGTGAAAACAACTATCTTTTGAATGTTTAATATCGTTAGCCATCGCGCCAAGCCCTAGAGGCCATCATGCATGAAATTAAAAAAATGCTGGAACTGATGAAAAAATTGAGGATTTTATGGCATGAACTATAATAGGATGCTTACAGGCTTTTAAGAGAGTGGAATTAATTAAAGTTTGATCAATATGCAGAGATGAGATGAAATGATAAGGGATGATGAAATATTAATTGGTATGGCTGGAACAAAATTGTGTGAATAAAAAGTGGTACAAAATTGCAGACAAGTGGCATTTCCTTAGAAATTTATCATGTGCTGGTATTGTGTTGCATTTTTACTTCTTTCAACGGTTTTTATACTTTATCACGATACCTAATGAATATAAGGATAAGACTGATAAAAAATAAGCATGTTTCTTGGTCCGTCCTCTGATTCTCCATCTATTTTGAAAAAATTCAATTATAACTTGAAGGTCTAATTTTCTTTCTCCTGTACACAATTTTTTTCTGTTACTTGCACAACTTTCCACTTTTAAAGTTACAATGAATTTGTGCTACTTGGTGATTATAATGATACGTATGTAACCAAGAAAAAAGCACTTTACCACTCAGAAAATTTGCATCCCGTAATTAAGATTATGAAAAGTTAATAAAATGGAATTGAAACAAGATTTGAAGAAAGCGTGTGCTATAAATCACTTTCAATGTCCATCTGTCTACCCATCACATCTTAACAAACAGTAATTACTTAAAACCGATAGCGGTCACGTAACTTGGATTTACTGAAAGACGCATTATCGCAAACATGTATACCTTATGTAACCTGGGGGAAGGGAGCTCTTTACATAGCGGTCACGTAAAGTAGGATTTACTGAAAGATGCATCAGCACAAACATGTTTACCTTTTGTAACCTTAGGAGGGGAGTTCCCTATATTTAATTTAATTGGTATTGCAATTTGCAGAGACTTGCTAAACTTTTCACAAATTCTTTTAGAATTTTCACATTTAAATTATAAAAATCACGGGGAACTTGAGTGTGGAATTTGTGTTAGTGTTTGAAAGATAAAGATAACGTTCACATTCCCACCCAATGCAGACCTACCCCACCCCAAACATACAAGGCACTCACTCCTACTACATGTATGCAAGACAACCCT
>JXSR01S014137.1:3729-18847 GCA_000969725.1 Ophiothrix spiculata | reverse complement strand
TCATTCAGGAGCATTCAAAAATGTTTGTTAAAGGATCATTCTTTAGGATTTTAAAACATGTTTGAACATACAAATCTTCAAAATCACTACCAGCAGATCCTTGAAACAGTGTTGAAACTGTGACCTCAGGTCAGTCCAAGGTCAACATTTAAATTAAAAATATCACAACAAAATGTTTCAACTTTATTGGTGGGTTTTATTTGATAGCAAACAAAAAATCTTAAGTACGAATTGTAAAATTCCCTAATCTTTTTAAAAAACCACATTTTTACAATAAACAAGTAAGCGTATGTCAATACACCATCATATATAGCACCCCCTGTTCCCCCGGGATTGTGAGCCTCCCCAAGAAATGTGCGATGGATAGCTGAGAAAACGAGCAGAGTCTAACACCCAAGAGAGACTTGGAATTAATGACTGCTAATAGAGAACGAGATGACTCGATGACAGTTCGCAAACTCATTCATCATGTCAAAACTGCGACCAATGCAAGCTTTTATGAAAATAACAACTCCATATAATCTCATCATCTTCAGGGAGTGTAACCATGGCAACCAGACTATTTCAACCGCCTGCAAAAGATTTTTTTCTCTATTTGAATGGAGATTAATTGCCTCAGGGCAGAGCCAATTATGCACCTCTTTTTTTTTTTTTTTTTTTTAGGCCGAATTATTTTCAGGCGGAGGCGGAATTGGAAATTGGTTCCTTCATTTTCTTACGGGGTTTTTTGTTAAGGGAGGCGGTTTTCGGTTTCGGTTTCGGTTTTTTTTGTTGGTTGTTTTTGGTTGGGTTTTGCTTGCCCCGTTCCTTTGTTCAAGGCTTTTTTTTTGGGCTCTAGGCGATGTGCTATATATTTGATCAATGGTGTATAAGTGTGAGTGTATTGCATTTACCTAGGGTTTGTGATGAGTTAATAGTGAATTGTCAAACAGAATAGTTCACATTATTGTAATTGTGTAGTGGGTAAAGTTAAGTTGACCTAAATTGTTTTTGGAACAACAATTAATTAAACAATTCTGAATCATACATTTTTCTTATCATCTTGTTTAGGCTTTCTCCAAGGTAACCCAACTTGGTACTAGGTACCATGTAAGCTAAAGGAAGCTTATCTTCAACAGGGTTCCAAGATGTTTTTAAATTCAGTTTTTGAATGCAGGAGGAAGACCGGAGTACCCGGAGAAAAACCTGCGGAAGCGAGGATGGACTGAAAACCAAATGCACATAAAGCACCAGGCTGGGAATTGAACTCGGAACCTCATTAGTGCAAGGCGAGGGAACTACCGCGAACGCCAACCCGCTCCCCTAATGTTAAAATCTATATTTTTATTTAGCTAACACAATTGTGTAATAAAATTGCATTGACGTAAGTTAACAACAAGCTTACTTAGTAAAAATTTGAAGGTAGATTCTTGGGTCAGTTGCATCAGACTCAGTTGTAAAGCTACTGGTGACTCTTGCTTATGGTTAAGGAGTCTTGGTGAATTTCAAATTGACAAGTTTTTGATCATTATCTAAATTATTTTTGACTCCCTGATACCTTGCACTGTAAAGACAAACTTGTTAACTTAAAAGCGGGAAATTTTTCAAAATAGTCCATAAAGTTTGCATCTATCCCCATAAGATTCTATTCAAAACATGCTATTGTATCTTAATATTGATCGTATCTTCTTAGAGAAAAAACAGCACAAAGTGATGGAATTAATTTCCGTTTGTGAGTATCAAGTTCTCATGCCGACAAACACTACTCAGACCGTCCATCCTTAGATGCCCTGTGCAAGTGTACTTGTTTCGGGGTAGGGGACGGAGTGTGTTTTACAGTAAGGTAATGTTGGTACAATATCTTTTAAACAAAAATGGACACTTTAGAGTGAGAAAGACAAAATACTTAAAACATGCAAATAGAAAATCAAAGGTTTCTACATTATGGTCAAGATTATACCTTCAAAGCAAGCTTTTCAGCACACATAATTGGTAGGTGAGGGAAAAATGACTTACCCAAACTGAAATTCTACCACTTAGCTATCACACCCATATCCATGTGCCCCCTCCTAAGACTTGGATATACTGCAGTAGGGGGATATTGTGGAGGTGATTTATCAGTTGCCCTAAGTGGAATACAGTCCCATCTCTTGGGTAACTCTCAAAACACAGAGAGGAAGCCGGATGAAAAGAACTGCTTTTAGTGAGCTAAACTTGTCAAAAAGTGTCCTCTTTAATCATGAAAAGAAAATTTGGTAATATAAATTGGATTAAAGAGGATAGGTTCTGTTATTTTGATAAGATATATAGAGGGTCTAATATAAATGGAAACTGCCTTGAGAGCTTTCTTTTCATCATCTTGGTGTCATCATGTTGTGTTTTACAATATAAAGCTTTTAAAAGTTTCTTTAAAGTTTCATGTTTACACATTGGTTTTTCCTCGATGTATGACATGTTTGACTTTGTCATCAAAAATTTGTTCAGAAGTAAATGATCAAACATACTGACAAAATGTATAATAATTGTTATCTACTGATGTCATATAGTGCTTTAATTATAATAACGTGGATAGTTCAGTAGCTACTCTATTGATCGACAGCAAGAACTATTCCTATTGAGATAGCAAATGCGATCTACTGCTGATAACTGATACTATCCCTGCTGATATATAGTTATCTACTGATGAATCTACCGATAGCTATCTGCTGATGCTGTTCCTACTGAAATAGCAAATAATATCTACTGAGGATAGCTGATGCTATACCTACTGAAATAGCAATGCTATCTACTGTAATAACTGATGTGTCCCTGCTGAAATAGCAAACAGTAGGACAGCCAGCAGCCTTTTGCGACAAATTATTAAACATTACGCAATGTCCCGCGTAGCCTTACGCAGCAGTTTTGGCAAGCAAAAATATTCCAAAAAGGTGAATATTTTTCAAAAATATCGTTTTCGAATTTGCATTCATGAAAACAAACGCTTTGAACGGGATAATGTTGCAAAGACTTCAAATTATATGTTTATTTAAAATCATTGAGATTAAAGCTGTTCTAATACTTGATCATACCACTTTTGTCCCAAATTTACGGCAAGAAAACTCCACAGGATTACCTTAAAAACCGACCCAGTTGAACTGCATTTCATCTATATTTTCAAAATTATGAGGTGCCCATCTCTGAATTTCTGGAAATATAAAGATCTATTGCTGATCTATAACCTACTCCTATTAGTTTTTCCCAAATCACGTTGGATATTTGACAAGAAAGGATTTTGTTGAAATTTATTTAAAAATTGAAAATTATTAATATCATGTCGCTATTTTTACCCCATCAGCCTACTTCTTAATTTTGTGCGGTATCGCGTTTGCGTAATTAGGACGATAAATGCGTAAATTCTCCTGCGTTGCGCTACTCCACGCGGGTTTTCTAAACAACGCGCAGTGGAAAATATGCGTCTGCCTCTCAAAGACAGTTAAAAATGGCCGTAAAATGTGTATAATCGAAGGCTAATGTTACGGTTATTTATTGTTAATTTCATGCTTTCCTGGAGGGTGCCCATCTTCGGAAATAGACGGCTTTTATAAATCAAAGTTTGTTCTGGCGAATTAAAATAATGTTTAATACTGCAGAGTGTTGGATATTTTTCTATTCAGAGAACAAAATTGTAAACAAACTTTTTAGTTTCATGTCGTAATTTTACATCAAAAACTTTGAATGAAGATTGTACAATTATAACTGAATAATATTTGTAAAGAAAATATGGGTTTGAAAGAGTATTTCCTGAACTTTAATGTGATAACTTTAGAAATCCGGGGCGATAAACAGAATTGTTTTTATTGATTAAAGAAAATATTTCAAACGACATCATCCTCGACCCCAAAAGTGCGCAGTTAAGCGCTGCAAAGTACTCGTGTTTAATAATTTTGTCGGCATCCTTTGATGTCGCGTTTTGGCTGTCCTACTGCAAATGACATCTACTGATGCTGATCTATACTATCTACATAACTGATGATAGCAAGTTATTATTTTCCAAGCATCTAAAGTAGTATACAGTATCTTCTTGTACCCTGGATTGCGTTAGTATTGAATAAACGTTACATCTATTGATGCTGGTATGGGCTATCTTCTGATGATAGCAATTCACATCTGTTAAAATTGATGAGACTATAACCTTTTACCAGACATGCAAAAATATTGTCATATCTACATATCCCTTTGGGGACAATATTGAATCAAATAAGACTTCCAACTTAATAGAAATTCTAGATATAATGTTCCAATTACTATAACACAAGAAAACGTGTAAATTGACCACTGACTACTAAAGGGTCGGCAGGCCGGAGTGTCCACAGTTGGTATCAATCAATTAAACACACCAATGACTAGCTAATCACAGCGGTATTAGCTTGCAAGTCACTAAAAACAAGAAGACATTATGGATTTATTTTCATCAAGTGTCTGTCATTTGCACAGTGACATTTGTATTCTATTCGCAAAACTTTAACCACTATTAACCAACAATGCTATTTAAAATGAGTAAAGGTATATACTTGAGCTGAAAAATTGAAAAAGAAAAAAGCAAGGAATCATATGCATGAACATAACCAAGTCACTTCACTGAGGTAATGTTGATGTCTAAAATCTTGAGGTTCACAAGTTCTACTTTTCAAGCAATTTAGTGATGTTTATTTATCCTAAAGCAAAAATCAATGAATTTTTGTACCTATACATGAATCAAGAGACCCTGAATGCTACCTGTGCAACTATCTGGTATGTAAGTATTTCATCTCTGCTTAGCAACAAGGTGTCTTTTGAAACCAGTGCTAAGTAAAATCTTGATATATATTTATTTCTTCATGTAATGCCATGATAACCAGTACACATCTACCTGTTTCAAAAATAATCTTCAATTACAGATCTCTATAACATCAATCACAATCCATCGCATAAGTTGACTTAACATACATTGCTAGCTTACAAATCATCAGCAAAACCACTGCTCTATGAAAAAATTGATGATTTTAAGTCATTATAAGATTGAAATAAACCCCGTAATCCTTTTTCCACTCGACTTGACTTTCGGAAGCGCTGTCAGTGTATTTGATAAGAATGGAAACAACACACATGAACACTGTAATTGGTTTTATGCTAACGAGATCAACTATACGCATCCTTGTAGAAATCTTGATCTCGCATCAATAGCCCTGAAACATTGGTGGGTGACATCTTAAGTGAATGGTTATACCCCTAGAGGCAATTAATACTATGATTGTATAAAAAGCTAGCGCTATTTCAGACCCGATTTGAAACCTGTAAATAAGAAGGGGCACTTCTAGTGTAAAGGTTAGGGTCTTTTGCATCACTTCATAAAAAATTCTTTACTTGTACTTGGAGTTCAGTTTTTGGTTGTTTAATGATAAATCTGCAAATATTTGTTTGCATGGGACATTCACTGACATGAATTCTTAACCAAAATATATTATATCCAGGAAATACTTGAAGTTCAAGGAAAAGAACCATTTAATCTATGAGCAAAAATAAACATCTCTTACATCAAATCAACTCCTTGAAAAAATGAGTTTCTAAAAACAGCACTGGGACAGTAGAATTTATTGAAATTTTATATCAAACACCCATACAGACTCACATCTTGTAGTGGTACCCCTATCCCCGATACGCACCTTAGTTTGCCAATTCCTGTAATATGATTTTTGCCACCTTCCAGTTATGGTCGAATCAACATACGTGCATCACCCAATGGCATTAAGACAGAAATGCCGGATCTTTTAATCTAGTGCAATACAGGCGGTTCTGGCTTAAGCAAGGTGTTATAGACCCATCCCGACCACCCCCTTGGGACAAGACACAACTATGACCCCCTTTTGAATGATTAAAAAACCAAAGTGAAACAAAAAGTGGGAATTTCTGCTTGTCAGTTGAGATAAGTGTCACTAAATGTGTTAAGTCGTACCTAATAGAGTGCACCACTAATAGAAAGCCTCTAACACGGACCATCTTTCATCTTGTAAAAGTAACAGGATCTTGTGTTGCATCAGAGATCACCTGTCACTGATGAACTTAGAGTACAAACCTCTAATACTGGACTCTAACATAAATCTCATTGATAACTTCAAAAAGATTATTAAAAGATGGGCTGTGATCAACTCTAACACGACCAGGACTCTATCACATACCATCTTTCATCTGTAGGAAATAATGAGATTTGTATCGCGTCGGAGATCACCTGTCATAGATGAGCACATGGTGAATTCCATTGGGAACATCGAGGCTTTTGATATCTTGGATCGTTTCAAGATGCGGATGCCTTGGTAACGGATTAGGAGGATTAATAGGAGGAGGATTACTTTGTATACCTTGGAGGATGTGATAACAATTGCGTTACATACACAGCTCAGTATTTGCTTGAAATGATTAACAATTCCTGAAATGGAATTTCTTTCCTGAAAAGGACTGAGAAAACTGATGGTTCTTTGTTATGTATACAAGATTGGATACATGATTTATTTGATATGCACACTTAATATACTTAGGATTTAAGTACAAGAAAGGGCTCTGTTGTATTTTGCCATTTCAAAAATAAGATAATTTCCTTATGAGCACTCTTTTTGCCAATTTCTGATTGATACAGTACAGCATATTGATTGGATTCATTTGATATCAATTCAAGAACATTAATAAGAAAAAAACCACCAGAGATATCCTGTTATTGTACTTAATATTTCAATTCCATATGAAGCTTACCAATCTTAAGATGCTTCAGATAATAACCTTTTCATGCTCAGCTGTTGCTTCTTCACCCTCCATCTGTAAGGTAATAAACAGAAAAATAGATGAGCATTACTACAGAAAAATAGATGAAAAATTGTTCAAAATATCTGGTTTTCCTGGTTTAAGAATATCTGGAGGCAAAGGGCTGCAAAGATTGTTGTTTTTATCCAGCCATTCAAATGCTCATTTATATATACATCAAAATGAGTAAAGATAGGGGTATCATTAAATTAGACCCAAACCATAAGGTTCAATTTTTATCACAGTATGTAAGCATTGAATCCTAAACTCTACAATTTGATGTCCTGTATCTGCCAGAAAAACAAGACTCAATAATGGACTTGGAATGATCAGTTGAATCCTACTTTAGTGGATAAAAAACCTTTCGGTAATGAATAAAGAGTTTTATTTCCAAATAAACCCAACAGAAATAACTTGTAGTTTTTCTTTTCACCAGTTTTGTTGCCTGTTCCAACCAATGCAATCACTCCTCATAAATCAAAGATGTTTTTACAAAGAACAAACTTTTCTCAAACAAAACAAAACAAAACCTTCCATGTCCTTTACCTTCTGGGTGATAGTGACACAAAAGTTTCTGTTGTAATTCAACCCAATTTTTGACAGTAACATTTCATTATACTCGATATTATCACCTGCAGAATTTGGCTATATTGATATAGAATTAAGAGGCGATTCGGCGTGACAATCTTTGAAATAATGTAATACGGTGTCAGATTTCAAATATTGGCTGTTAAAGACTGTAGTCTTATAATTGCTAACAATTGAGTGATGACTATGTGATGAGTTAAAGTGGTTTAAGAAAATAGCCTAACTACGCCAAATTTGGCTTCAAAAGCGGACGAGATGAAGCGAGATTGAGCTTAAAACCCGCTTGCCCTGAAGATTGCGTCTTAACTGCCTGTAGATTGGTTACTAAACCAATTAGACATGTTCTATTAATATTCAATAGGATGTGTATGGTTGGCGAGGCAAAATGAACCTTGCAAGTAATTTTCCTGCCATTCTGAGAATACAAGTGGGTGTCACTCCATGATGATCTTTGGGCAATGTTATATTAATAAAACTGCGTAATTAAGGTTACCATTTCTAAAAGAAATCTTAAAAGATATCATAACTATGATACACCCCCATGTCAAAAATCCGGACAGAATACAGTAAATATTTTAAATTGTCCTAAAGGGTAAAACAGATATATAGAGAGGGCATAATATAGGAAGGTGCAGACTGCCACAATTATTTGCTGTATAATTTTTAAAAGTCACTGAAACTTGCTTTGGGTCCACTGGGGAAAACGCTGTGGAAAAAATGGGGAATTAACTTCCCTTCCACAATATATCCCTATCATTCAATACTATGAATATGAATGCATATTTTTTTTGAGTGTACCCCTACCCCTGAAATAATATCCCTCCCATTCAGGGTATTTTGATGCATGGTTTAATTTTTGATCAAGTTTGTAATTAATTCACAGTCCTTTCTTATGGGCACAGGTTCCAATACATTGTTTGTAGGTGAACCCCTCCCCCTGAAGTATCCCTCCCATCCAGGACATTTTGATGCCTGGTTTAATTTCTGATCAAGTTTGTAATTTATTCATAATCTTTTTCCTATGGGCACAGGTGCCAACACATTGTTTGTGGGTGTACCCCTCCCCCTCAAATATTTCTCCCGTTCAGGGCATTTTGTTGCCTGGTTTAATTTCTGATCAAGTTTGTAATTTATTCACAATCTTTTTCCTATGGGCACAGGTGCACATCCTGTAATCAGTCTATACAGATGTATGTTTTTAATGTTTTTTCTTCAACTTTTACCAATTACATGATGAACTCAGACATGATGAACTAGAATCTTTATATATATATGAAAAGTACGAAATTCATTATGACACAAAAGGTAGGAGATAGCTAAGCAGACATGATGAACTAGAATCTTTATATATAAGAAAAGTAAGACATTATGACACAAAAGGTAGGAGATAGCTAAGCAGACATGATGAATTAGAATCTTTATATATAAGAAAAGTACGAAATTCATTATGACACAAAAGGTAGGAGATAGCTAAGCAGACATGATAAACTAGAATCTTTATAAGAAAAGTACGGAATTCATTATGACACAAAAGGTAGGAGATAGCTAAGCAGACATGATGAACTAGAATCTTTATAAGAAAAGTAAGAAATTCATTATGACACAAAAGGTAGGAGATAGCTAAGCAGACATGATGAACTAGAATCTTTATATATAAGAAAAGTACAAAATTCATTATGACACAAAAGGTAGGAGATAGCTAAGCAGACATGATGAACTAGAATCTTTATATATAAGAAAAGTACGAAATTCATTGTGACACAAAAGGTAGGAGATAGCTAAGCAGACATGATGAACTAGAATCTTTATATATAAGAAAAGTAAGAAATTCATTATGACACAAAAGGTAGGAGATAGCTAAGCAGACATGATGAACTAGAATCTTTATATATAAGAAAAGTAAGAAATTCATTATGACACAAAAGGTAGGAGATAGCTAAGCAGTTCTTTAATTAGTCAATTAAAGTATATATCTGTAGAAAATGAAAACTTGAATAAAAAGGTTGAGTCCATAAAGTCAACAACTGCATACTTCCTGCCTACAAATGTAATGTGGGTTTACTCAAGCAAACCCACAGGAGCAACAACGCTTCTAAACATCACTTATCATCCAACATTTTCAGAGCATCGCATGTAGGTGTTTAACTAATAAGGTCAGTTCATAGCAGTAAAGGATACATGAATATGGATACCATCATTCTGAGAATCTTCCTTTGAAGAATTTATATGCTAATGCACTTGACTTAGTTCAAGATTCTCTCTAGCAATCTTGAGTTAGCTCTCAAGAAGATCAAATATTGATCATCATATCAAGAACAGGTAATGAGCTTAAGAATAAATAATCTGCAATTCTCATACGTCACTGAGACTGTGTAATAAACTGTGTATTTATTGTAAAATTGTGGAAACAACATTTTTTAACCGGATATGATCTCAAAGCTGGACTTTGAAGGTTTTTCTGACAAGATGTACATCCCGGGGGTATCACTTTCATTCAAAACGTCCAGCAAATCATTCACATTGCTTTGTAACAATTTATAATAATAATAATAACTGGTTTTTGTATAGCAATTTTCCATATAGATCAAACCGCTCATGATTCAGTGCAGGTAGATCGTCACAATCAGTTCACTTCATTTAGGCATTTTTCAAGCGCATATCCTATCGGAAGTTAGATTGTAATAATTCAGAGATGCCAAGTCTCCCGAATCCTGCGGGAGACTCCCGGATTTGCGCTAATCTCCTGGTCTCCCGCATTGACCTTAAAAACTCACAGATTTCAGAAAGTCGCCCCAATTTGTATTTGCTTACCGTCGATTTCTATTTCTATCGTTGATCATGGCAAACTGCGGCAATTGGGCGTCTAAATTGTGTATGGCAACTACTAAAACAAAAACATTACGTCGGGCCATTACGTGTAATCTTATTGGCTGTCGATTGCCCTAGAAGCTCCCAAAATAATTTTAAGTAGTATAAAACCAAGTTCGTGTGTATCCTGACATTGTGCGGAGAGAACAAACCGGGAATATTTTGCACACAGTGTAAATCATGGTGTCTTCGCAACGAGAACCGAAGAACCCTGGACCCCACGCCGCAATGTGCTAACTCCGGTCGCTTTGCTCGCTACGTTTCGCAAAATCTCCCTGATTGGTGAGTCACAAACTTGGCGTCTCTGTAATATGTACCCTTTAGACTATGACGGAGTATTTTAGACATAAATATTTCAGAAATGTTTGAAAATTTATAAGGCATAAAGTAAAATCCGGACGAAAAATAAAATATCAGCAGTCCCTGTTGTACTTGCAAACTGTCGAAATTTTGTTTGACCGTGTTGACGACTGGTAAAAGCAAGTAGACTAAATACTTCCCGTCCTTGATGTAGCGCTTTCGCTATAACTTTCACAACATCGGTAACTGAACGCAGTGCATAAGTTGTTATAGTTTTGAAGGCCCCTTTCAAGCAATGCTCAGGTTTTCGTAAAAGGCGATGTTACCGTGTCAAGATTCAACAGAACAGTATAAAAGTCGGGACTTGTTCAACTACGAGAAGCCCACAGAAATCAGGCAAACGGAACGGAGATGTCGCAGCAAGTCTCATTGTACTCTTTTATGAAAGAAAGTTGTGTGGTGTGGTACATAGTTTAGAACATCTGATGAAAACATAATTTGAAGGCTTTATTTAAAAAGGATATGTTTAATTTGAAGACTTACTTGAAAAGGGTATGTTTTCAGACTTGATTTGAACATACTTGTTTAGGGTTGGGAAAAGATAACAAAATACTTGTTTAGGGTATCATATGGACGAAAGATAAATACTCGTTTAGGGTCCATTTTGAAAGTCCATGTATGAGCATGGTGTCCACCTTGCAATGACAGTGGCCCCCCCGGGGTATATTGACAGGTTTTGAATTATATACCAACCTAAATCTAATAATATATCAGTCTTTAGAAGGACACAGTACTTTAAGAAGTCTGATCTGATTTATCAAAATTAAACTTTCATTTTCATATGAAAGATCAACACTAAATAAGTTTAGCCATAAATTTCAGCCATAAAATTCTATATGTATATGACATATTTTAAAGCTTAAAATATAATCTTTCAGATGAGATCAAAAAATCAATTTTCATTTTGGGACCCTTAAGGAACCTTTTGATATGATGGGTCACATTTTAGCTCCATGGCTGACGATGCCATTACATGGGCTGATGCATGAAGTCGGGGTATCTCCATTCTAAATCTATGATTTTTCTTTTCTTTTCATTTTTTGAAAAAAATATTTACTATTATAATTAATATAGGGCCTTTAAACGATGCAAGTATACAATCATTTTTCTGATTATTTGCCAAGCACATTAAAGGCATTAGCCACGATCATGCTTTTCAAAGTAGACTTACTATGGAACATACCGTTTTTTGTTATGTATAGAAAGAACTTACACATATCAGTACAGCCTGCCAGTAGTTCAGATATTCTCTATCTATGTGAAGTTACGTCATTCACATGTGAATGAGATATTCAGTGATAGTGTTTCTAGAAATAAAATTCTCCAAACTGAAACTGTTTTACATCTACCATTTACATCTACCAAACTAATTTTGGTAAAGATATTATGCTTTTGGGTGTATTTAACATTTCTAAACTATAATAAAGTAATTCTAAACGACTGTCAATAGTTTGCTAAAGAACAAATTGGGTAGAAAATCTTCTTTGTGAGAATGAATAATAAAGTTTTATTTCATTGCTTTGATTTTATTTTGCCTTTCCTCAATTCAAGGAAATTTTTATGAATTTTCATATTCATGTGGAACTTTGGCCAATACCTTTAATCAACTGATTTTTTTCTTATAATTCTTCATATTTACCCTTTTAAATGCTTTACTAATGACTTTAAATACACACGATACTACACGTTTCATCAATATTAACTGAAGGACCCTTGATAAAATTCTTAGAAGTGCCTTGGTGTGTGTGGATGGCTTATATCTTAATTCCCTCCACTTAAATACCGCAACAAGTTAATAGCTAATAGTGACGTTTGTAAGTATCATTCTATGAATCTCATGTTTAACTCTTTGCTTTTTCCCCTGCTTGTCATGTGATTAGATGACGTCAATTCAGATAAAATGGGTAGGGTCAGACTAGTAGTGGTGGATGACGATCACTTTATTACATGCAGTAGCTCGAAACATTTTTTTTCAAATGTCTCATCCACCTCCTCTTTCTGATGATTAGAGCAAGCAACTCTGAAAGTTCTCTCTTCCCTATATACACACACACTTTCTTGAAATATACAAGAGGGCCATGAGGTTTGTTTAAGTGTCTCAGGTCAATGGTCTTTTCAGATCAGATGCACTGGTCACTCTGATCTTTCTAGACCGAAATAATAACTTGCACTTTTACTGTTTACACTTGAACTTGAACTATAGTGGTCATCTTGGCCCATGGATTAGTACATGTTTCTACAGCTACCCCTATGATGAAACCTTTAAAAATTTTAAAGGAGCATTGTCTTATGTTGACATATTTGTCTTCAGCATTTTCCAAAAATAACAAATCCAGAAAGGGGCAAGATCATTTATCACATAAGAGTCTACAAACTTGCATGTACAGCCTTCTAAAAAAGGATCCTAAATGTTATATTTCAAAAAGGCCAAATCCATCCCGAAATGGCATAAAACACATACCCTCTAATGGTAATGGACCCTTTTGCTACACTTTTTGTGGACATGCAGTGGTACGTAGCCATTCATGTGGCAAATGAACCTGAGTAACAAATATCTTAATTTTAGACTAAGATAATAGGCTATGCATGCTTTGAGACTAACAACTTAGAGAAGATCAGAGGCAAATGTCATGATTTCAATCACCTTATATTATTTTGGATTACAAATTGTTCTTTTTAACAGTCACTGTCAACCATCAAGAGTAAGGAGTAGTTTCAAGATGTTTTAGCAATAGTGAATTTCTTTCCATTTCCCCCTTTGTTTAGAAACTTTGGGATCCTGGTGAATTTGTTCAGTTCCCTTGGTCAGAATATGTGTGCAATGCCACTATTTATCTAAAAGATGTTATTTCAGGATTTAGGCCCAGGATTTATGTGGTGATGATGGTGAGGAGGAGGACTGACCCACTGATGGTTTCTACACCAGTAGTATCAAATAAGTAACCAGGGTGGTAGACTCATGGTGGTGATGGTGAGGAGGAGGACTGACCCACTGATGGTTTCTACACCAAGTAGTATCAAATCAGCTACCAGGGTGGTGGACTCATGATGGTGATGGTGAGGAGGAGGACTGACCCACTGATGGTTTCTACACCAAATAGTATCAAATCAGCTACCAGGGTGGTGGACTCATGATGGTGATGGTGAGGAGGAGGACTGACCCACTGATGGTTTCTACACCAAGTAGTATCAAATAAGCTACCAGGGTGGTAGACTCATGATGGTGATGATGGTGAAGAGGAGGACTGACCCACTGATGGTTTCTACACCAAGTAGTATCAAATAAGTAACCAGGGTGGTAGACTCATGATGGTGATGATGGTGAAGAGGAGGACTGACCAACTGATGGTTTCTACACCAAGTAGTATCAAATCAGCTACCAGGGTGGTGGACTCATGGTGGTGAGGAGGAGGAGGACTGACCCACTGATGGTTTCTACACCAAGTAGTATCAAATCAGCTACCAGGGTGGTGGACTCATGATGGTGATGGTGAGGAGGAGGACTGACCCACTGATGGTTTCTACACCAAATAGTATCAAATCAGCTACCAGGGTGGTGGACTCATGATGGTGATGGTGAGGAGGAGGACTGACCCACTAATGGTTTCTACACCAAGTAGTATCAAATCAGTGGTGATGGTGAGGAGGAGGACTGACCCACTGATGGTTTTTATACCAAATAGTATCAAATCAGCTACCAGGGTGGTAGACTCATGATGGTGATGGTGAGGAGGAGGACTGACCCACTGATGGTTTCTATACCAAATAGTATCAAATAAGCTACCAGGGTGGTAGACTCATGATGGTGATGGTGAGGAGGAGGACTGACCCACTGATGGTTTCTACACCAAGTAGTATCATATCAGCTGCCAGGGTCCCAAAATAGCTCTCCAGAGAAGACAGTAACTTTACATTGTCTCAGTCAGCTGAGAGGTTTAGAATGTGACTGAAGGCATCAAGCAAAATGAATAAATGATCTCATTCAAGTGTTTTCGGGTCTCCTTGGTAAGCTTGGTAAGAATGTGAAAAAAAAAACTTGAATCTATGATAAAAATGTAAACTGTAGGCTAGTTTGTTCTGGACAATAATATCAACTTGATAATAAATAATCTTTTTTATACTTCCAATGACATTAAAAATGAAACAATAAACTGTCATATTTTAACCAAACTGTCAAATTTGATGATCACTTTTCAGATAAAATATACCACAGTGGTATGATTTGGTATAAAATTTAATTCCAAGACGCATCAAATCCTATGCACAAATCATGAGTTTGCATAGATAGACATAAAGCTTTAAGACCTTGCCAACTTGTGTTACTTACCTACCAATCTTATCATCATTTGCTCTCATCAATCTGACACTCAAACAAACAACCGAAAAGAAAATGGCACCCTGGCTGTCTGACCTATGACCCCATCCAGAGCTGCCAACATTGAGATTTTGAAATGAGGGAGATTTGCGCAGTGTCCAGGGTAGTGCCTCAGACAAAACGTTTTTGGACGAAACG
>JXSR01S014136.1:123961-137448 GCA_000969725.1 Ophiothrix spiculata | reverse complement strand
ATTTAACATTCTCCATTCGGTTGCTTAATATTCTATATGATCTTTAACTATATACCTGCAAACAGCGTAACATCAAGAAGTACTTATGTTGAGCAATACACAAAATTTAGATTCTAATAACATATGACATTGCAAGCAATTCTGTTGGCATGAAGTGTTTAGATAATCACGATTACATTAATGGTGCCTGGTAGTTTCAAGAGCATGTTAAGCTGCAGGATAAAAGTTACTGATGTAGCATACTTGGATTTATCTTGTGTTAGTGACACTGCATCTGAATTTATGTTCTTAGCTTGCATTTCAATTTGTACAAAAAAAATACGATATGTGACCGTCCAACCCCTATCAGCCACAAAGTCGACAAACTTCATTTTTCACCATAGGGGAAAACACATGCAAAGGTTGTAATTAACCCTCGTCTTCCCAGGCTATTTTTTGTAACACGTCTACCCAAGAGTGGGGGGTGTTGTTGCAACCCCATTTTTTTTTTGGAACGGAACCCCCTATGAACTTTGCTATCAATAGATATAGTTATGATCCTCCCCTATCCAATGGTACCAAGATCACAAAAATCGGTCAAGGCGTTACGTAATTATGACGTCATAAAACTAGTTCGGAAAATCGGGATTTTGGCAAAAATGGCCACTTTTCAAAAGATCGCTATAAAAGTTCTAAATGACCGATTCTCATCGACTTTTTTACAAATAAAGAAGGGAAATGATGATTCTAACACACCCTGCAAGTTTAAGCTTCATAGCATGCATATATTTTTCAAAATGGCGACTTGAATTTTTTCGGGGCTTCACCCAACCCCCACCCAACACCCCAACTTTGATGGCCTACCCTAACCCCACCTTAGGTGGCACCCCCTAATTTTTTCATCAAAATGACCGCAAAGGATGTAAAAGAGATTACCCAAATGCTTGGAGTCGGTTGCTTTTGCGTTTTTATGCAGCGGGGAAAAACCCTTAGGGGGGAGGGGTTGCAACAACCCACCCCCTGGGTAGACGTGGGTTAATTGGTAAAATTCATATATTTTGCAGATTCACAATATTTATGCATGATTCCAAACAACTGTAAAATTTTATTTCGAAACATTGAACATAAGCAGGGGAGGGAGGACGTGACGTCAGCAGATTTTGAAACTCCCATTCAAAAAACTTGAATCTTAACTAACCCTCAAAAATTTAATTTTATGCCCTTACTTAGTGTATAAACATAAGCAGATTTCAAAACCATTGGGGTCGGGACTTCGACCCCCAAAAAACTAAAAAGATATTCTGATTATTTCAAAGAACTACGTTTCTTTTTATTTACACATTGAAATATACGGGCGATACCACGCATGAATACGCATCAAATTTGAGTAAACAGTCCGGTAAGCCGGCAATTTATTACGCGGCCACCGTCGTCTGAACATAAGTATGAAAAATCACATCTTAAAGATACCACCAAGAGAAAAGTATAAAGCCTACTGGTTTTTGATGGTTTTATATCAGTTTAATCTTTCACTTGACTCAAGCTCATCCAGTGTAATAATGATAATGAAATTGATCACTCAGAATCTGTCTTCCTTGAATTGACGTCTCAGAGAGGTAAGAACACCGTCATTGGTAATATATATCGTGCTCATATGGCACCAACATCAACTTGTTCAACCAAGATCTTGCTGCTTGCTTTGATCATATTGCATTTGAAAACATTGCTATATCTCTGGGGACGTCAATCTTGATATCCTAAATTATAATCATGTAAATACTGTTACAGATTTTGTTAATACTTTTTATGCGCATAACATGTTTCCCTTGATTGACAGGCCGACCAGGATCAATAACATTAATCGTTTTAAAAACGATCTTGCTAACATTAATTAGAATCATGTTCTTACTGAAACTTTGCCTCAAGAAGTTTATAATATGTTTTTTAATACTTTTTTGAATTTATAAGATAATTGTTTTCCACTCAGGCGCAAACGTGTTGGTAAAAATAAAAAAATTTCCCTCGCAACCCATGAATCACCCAGGCTATTCTCAAATCTATTCATCGTAAAGATAAACTGTACAGGACATTCAAATCATCTCCCACTGTAGCTATAATAAACTCACTCTCGTTTCCTATAAAAATACTTTGACTACAGTAATCCTTGAAGCTAAAAAGCGGTACTATTCCAACGTTATTGATGAACATAAATATAACTTGAAAACAAACCTGGGATGTTCTTAATGATCTCCTTGGAAGGAAACGTAATCTTCACTTCCCTGAATTTTTTGATTTGAACGGTGTTTCCATATCTGATCCACAGGTTGTTGCAGATGACTTTAACAACTTTTTCACCAACATCGGTCCCAATTTAGCAGAACAAATTCCGACTCAGAACCCAAACCTGAAGATTACCTAGCTAACATTACATCGCCATTTAATTCCATTTTTGTTTTACCCGCAAACACAGATGGAATTGTCAAAATTTATTCCTCGTTCAAAAATGGCTCTAGCCCTGGCTATGATGATGTCAAGACCGATATAATTAAAGCTGTTATCAATTTAATCGCAGCTCCGTTAGTTTATGTGTTCAATCTTTCAATCAATAACGGTTTTGTTCCTAGCCAATTTAAGATTACAAAAAGCCGTTCCTATTCACAAATCAGTTGATTCTTCTAATTTCAACAAATTACCGCCCTATTTCTGTTCTCCCTATATTCTCCAAAATCCTGGAACGTATTATTCATTGCAGACTTCATAGCATTCTAGAGCGTTATAATCTTATCCACACTAATCAATTTGGTTTTAGAAGCAGTTATTCTCCTTATATGACCGTTTTGGAAGCACATAATAACATTGTCTCTGAACTTGATAAGGGCAAGCATATATTGGGAATATTCTTGGACCTCTCGAAAGCATTCTACACGATTAGCCACCAGATTCGTCATCATTATGGTATTTGTGGAAATGACTTCGAGTGATTCAAGAGCTATATCACTGACAGGTATCAGTTTGTTTCCTATGACAATTGTAAATCCTCTATCCTACCTGTGTCATGTGTTGTTCCCCAGGAGTCCGTTTTGGGCCCTCTTCATTTTATTATATTTATCAATGATATTCCTAGTATATCTGATGTTTTATCCTTTTACTTATTCTCTGATGACACCAATGTTATAGCTTCCAATAGTAACGTTCAAGCTCTTGTAAATCAAGAAATGGGTAAAATTAACAACTGGTTTCAAGCAAATAAATTATCCCTCAATGTCAAGAAGACCAACTATATGTTATTCAAGAACCGCCATAGTAACCGCAATTAATATTGGTATTATTCATACAGATGTCAACAATATCTGCATACAGATATCAACAATATATGTATGAATAATACAAATATTAATAGAACTTCTTGTACTAAATTTCTGGGCATATTAGTTGATGAATCATTGACCTGTTAAATCATACCAATCATGTTGTTAATATTATTTCTAAATATACTGGCATTATGTTCCGTCTGAAAAATATTTTACAACAATTAAAACCTACCCCATATCCTTTATTGTAATTTGGTGTGGGCTGACTCAATCAATAATATGGTTTCAAAGTCAACCCTTTCAGCATGTCACGTTAAAAAAATGTTTTCTCGTTTGGCGAGACTTGGATTTTAGAATTCGCTTTAAAGAAGTCGATTACATGGGCCGACTTTATGGCTGGTTTGGGCTGGACGGTCACATATAGGAAGTAATGGATTACCTGCGAGTATTGTAAAGCAAGAATTATATTGATTTTATATAATTATTTTCTCTTTTTTAATAAAAATTTAGTTAAACTGCCAAATGTATTTGAAGCATCATATTACAATTTCATTATTAGACAGTCAGGACAGTGCAAAAGACAGTTGCTTACATTCCATCAACTGTATAAAATTTGTTTTCTGAGTTTTCTAAAATATACGAATATCGATTAACATGTCTGATCAAAAATGTCTGAACATCTGTTTTCCATACATTGTGTCCTTAATTATGTTTCCTTCGATTACTTTGCCCAAAGTTTTTATTAGATATATGCTATCAAACCAACGCATAACTTTAAAAAACACATTATAATAATGTAAAGGATTTCCAGCGGCGTAGCTAGGGGAGGGGGGAAGGGGGGTGGGGGGCAAGTTGCCCCAGGCGCCACCTCAAGGGGGATGCAAAATCGCCACTACATGGAAAAAATGGACCAACAACAGGGGACATACTGCTGAAATTGGCCAATTTCAGCAGTATGTCCCCTGCGCGCCCTTAAGATGTCGGTACTTTTTAGCATAAATAAGCAAATATTACTTTGCTCGCTTCGCGCGCTGGAAAAAAATTTACTCAAACTTTAGCAGGAAATACTCATTTTAGCCAAAATTGAGCATTTTTTAAAGCTGTTGGATTTTTTTATTTTTTTGGGGGGCGTACCTTTTCAAGTTGCCCCCATCCCCACCCCTCCGGGGGCGCCAGTTTTACTTCTTGAACCGGGCGCCAGACATCATCGCTACGCCACTGAGTTTTTCTCCCATTTTGTTTAGTGGAGTTAACTTTAGAATTGATGCTTATCAATATGATTCAAATTGTTTTATGTTACACGTATCAGAAGAGAGAAGAATGTACTTGGATCTCTGTCCGATCCCGCGTAACAAAATGATGGGGTAAAATTCAAGTCGCGTAGTTTGAGTAATGGAGCATTAAGAGCAGCACTTGGACAATGGTTAAGGGTTCCGTTTAATAGGCGACAAATATATATAAATAGCGTTCTCTTCTAAATATTAACGGATATCCAATTGAACAAAACCATTTACAGTGCCAATCTAAGATTGTTCTTTACAATTCTAAATGTTTATTTAACTTCAAAAACATAGAAAGGAATAACAGAAATGTTGAAAATGCAACGAAAACGATATGCACGGATGATATGGTACATAAAATCGATGCTATTTTATGTAAATCTGACAATTATTTGCAATGTTAGGAGACTGTTTAACAACCAGGTTTGCCGACCATTATATGTAACCGTAATAAAATGTCTTCTGTCCTTAATGATCACAGTGATACATAGCCAATTGTAAATACAAAGTACAAAACGTGATTTTTCTCTGCCACACGCGATCCTTTGAGGTATTTATTGTCCTGACAAATGAACTACCTGTTAACAAATGCATAGATCAGTTAGACGGGATACGATTATACAATTTAGAATAGAAATTTTGTTGTGAAAAATTTACATCATGAAAAAAAAATTCTCAATGAAAATGATTCCGACCATGAATGTTTTTGTGTTGTGTTTAAAATGTGAGTCTGTACAAATTATTGTTAACTTATTGTGTAAATCACGGGATAATAAGTGACCGGCCAGCCCGTATGAGCAGTAAATGCCAGAAACTTCATTTTGTGCTACAGGTGAAAATACATGTCAAGGTCGTAATTTGCAGAAATTGATTTTTGACATATTCACAATCCTAGTGCTTACTACAAAATATCAACAAAGTTGCAATTCAGGAAAATTATAGGAAATGTGAAATAAACTTGCATGTTCTTAAGAGGATCAACAGAAAATATTGGACTTACTGATCTTTGAACGCGTTTATCTCAGTAATACGTTTTACTCCCTGACAACCTTTGACGGACCATAACTTGACTTCTGAAAATCGTGTGAAGTTCATTAAGGTGTCATTTTAATCCTTAAAGCATGGTCTTTGCAAAAAATTAAAAAGTGGAAATGACAAGAGCTGGCATTTACTGCTGTTTTGGGATGGAGGGTCAAATATTGTTGTTTGAAATTATTGTACCCGTAATCATACAATCCAGGCATTATATTTTATGATTAGAATGAAAATTAAAAACAAATTCAGCTGCAGTTTTACAAACAGGATTAGTCAGAAAAATAAAGCCAAATTTATGTATGATAAAACAACACTTGCAACTTACAAGCCCTTGAAACTATCAACACTCATAATATGTGGTTAAATATAACACGTTGTGCCATCCAATTTATCAGTTTATGTGATTGAAATATAGAGTTAAGTCTATTTCAAGGTAGGTGCTGATGTATGTTACGCTGTCTAGACTCTAGCATAGTTAGTTCATTATCACTTTATCATCTCCTGAGAAACATCTTGCTTTATAAATCATGTTGTATATAGACATGATAGATAGTTGCATTAATACATCTTTGTATCGAGTTCCTTTCTGTTTTTGAAGATTTTTTGAAATCATTATTTCCAATTATAAGGAAAGTGTTTGGAAATCAATAAAAATTAGAACAGAAAATGCTCATCTTTTGACATTGGTGACGTTCTTGAACCTTTTGAAATAGTAGATGTCTTGGTTTTTTTAACCATGTTGTTGCCTTAAACGTTCCTATAAAATATGTTAAATTTGTATCAGACCCCGGATATAAACTATAATAAACTAACTTTGAAAAACTATAAGCCCCCAAATAAACTATTACATTATGAAAATAGGAAAATATAGACCGAAAATGAGTGTAATGATAGTCTAATAATAATTCCCTTTATAGGGAAACCAGCGTCCCGCGTTTATATATAAAGATTATTAAACATTAAAAGCCTTAGTCACGATCAGATCAGCCAAGTGGCAATCAACTTTCCCCAACACTTTATACTGATTTTATTGCATATTTTATTTACTTTCAACCACTAACTAATAAAACTATTTTGGTTGAACTTGACCATTTATATCAAAACAGACAAATATAGAAATGAAATAGCTGAACATTGTCTTTTAGAGCTAATGACATGATTTTTTGTTTGTTTTGACTCTATTAAGGTCTCTGTTTGATCATGGCTAAAGCCTTTAACTGAGGTGGTTTTTTTTTATCCCCAGGTTTGATCCGAAATTGCTTGATCCAGGCCATATTTTCGCCATCCCCAACAAATAATCATTAACACTCCCGTATTATTCTAAAATTTACAACACAAGGTCATAAAAGCAGTATATTCAATATGTATCAGAATTATATAACAGCAAGGTCTTTGAATTAGGCTGGCCATGTTAAGCATAGCTGCTTTGAGGATATTTGGTACAGGCCTATAGTAAACCGAACTTTTATTGTATCTTCCTTAATTTTCCATGGATGAAACTCATTGACATATCAAATTGCAGTTAAACTTTCCAACTAAATCATATTGTTTTTTTGTATTTTAAACATGAGTCAAGTGACCTCCAAACCAACCCATCCCAAACTAGCGTCCTGAAGGCCTCTGAGAAGGCCGCTGGGAAAAGGGCTAAGATTGGAGTGGAGTGCGAAGACATGGTGTGAAAATTAGGCCCACCCAGATTCCTACATTTTTGGACCTAACGAAACCAAAACTGCAAATATTTTCTAATTTTGGCACGAAAATCCTACGGGAATACATAGAGCACTACACTATAATAGTAGCTGACATGTAATCGTTAGACCACGAGGTGACTAGACTGTGTTATGGAAATTGAATCGAAAGCATAAACATATTTTTCCTTCCCTTTTTCTTCTACATTATGAAGATTTGTCAATTTGTGCGGAATTCTAGTCCGCTATGTTGATTGATATGTCGCTCTAGAAGATTAATAACTAGAAACGGTATTTATATTTTAGGCAATTTAGGCAAAGAATGATTTTCATTTCCATTCACTTTACTCTAATCTTTTTGCCACTTATAGGTTCTTTATGTCAAAATTATCCAAAAAAATGTCAAATCTGGTCTGTGCAATATTTAAATTATTCATAATTTAGAGAGAACACGATGTCTGTTTTCAAAGAAGATCCTTAAATTAATGATGCACAGTCTGGATTTTGGTCATTTAGCCAAGATATGTCAGTTCGTTCTTTTTCGTGTGTGTATACTTACAGTACTCCATGGCGCTTTCGGCTGATCGGACTATGGCCTTGTGTAAACCACATGAGCATAATTTCTGTAATCATGGTATAAAATTTCATACTTTGTCAGTGCAATGCGCTAAACTAGTTTTCAAAGAAGATATTAATAATTTTTTTACACTAAGAACCATCTCCTATATGTATCCTCCTTGTATGTATCTCATGAGCAATAAGAGCTCACTCGCCATTCGATTCTCAATCTATTTCGTCGTACTTGGACTTTTCCATACCAGAATTATATAATTTCATCCAATTTGAAAGAAACGTGCTTGCTTAATGACATCCGGGCTTTAATTTTGTGTGATTAGAAGGAATTACAAATTCAGGTGCAGTGTCACGAACAGATATTGTCGGAAAAATAAATCCAGGTTTTTATATGACATAAGAGTTCTCTCCTTCAGCATAACAAGCCCTTGAAATTTAACTATTAGATCTCCTAACTTTATCATGTTTAAAAACACGACATGCAAACAAACTAATCGTTTTATGTGATTACAATTTAGAGTTATGTCTCACAGTTTGGTGCTGGCCTTCAAATGAAAATGTGCTTTGTTACATAACCAGTACATTAATCTTAAAGCATTTGCTGTCACACTGTTTAAAATAAAAACCTCAAGCTGAACCAGTGCTTGAAATCGTCAGAAGAACTGGTTGTATGTAACATACGTTACAGTGCGAATTTTGTGTAGGAGTAATTTCAAGGTCATCTATTTCATATAAAACATTTGTTAAGAAATGCTTATTTTTAAAACAGAAAGGCTTACTGAGAAATATGAATTCAAAATAATATAATTTCATGTCAGTTTTCAGTTATTTGCTGCATTAAAATTAGGTGGTCTAGGATGTTGAGTTTGAGATACCGATAGCAATAATGCTTAAATATGGCATGCTCTAATTAGTTCGTACATAAATATAGAGTAGAAAACTAGTAACTAGTTCACTTAGTTTTGGTTCTGTTATTGTACTTAAAACAAACTAATTAACACAAGATAATAACACATTATGAAGATAATGTTTTGGATTGGATAGAGCATAATATTCCTAGTTAATTCTCAATAAAAATTTTGTCATAGATTTTTGCTGTTTTAAAGTCGTAAAAATGACAAATAATCTGAAAAAGCCGTACTTACGTTTATTCGATAATTATTACGTTACTACCAGTGTTAGATGAAAAATCAAATCCATTAAAAGTCAATCGAAAATTTTACCTAAAGAAATTATCACACATTACATATACAAAAATGTCTAATATTAGTTTCCATATGTTGCACTAACATTTTTGACCCGTCATATCGAAAGGTACCTTAAGGGTCCCAAAATGAAAATTATTTTTTTTGGTCTCATCTGACAGATTATATTTTAAGCTTTAAAATGACACCTTGCTTTTGGTTATTGGATCATGTGGATGTTCGGTTGCAAAGTTACATCCTAATTGGTGAAATGCATCTGGCTGATTCAGAAAACTATAGTTCTGAGAAAATGGAGTTCAAAGTTTCTATACTGGTAAAACTTGAATGGAAAAGGATTTTTATCTCGGTGTATAAAACATTTGTCTTATGTTTTGGATGTTGGAACCTGATTAAAATGACAGAATACACTTCAAAGGTAACGTTTCTGATAAAATTAGAAATACGACCTTTGACGTGATTTTTGACTATGCTCAGTTTCAATGGCCCGTATCTCGTAATTTACTATGCCGACCTTAAGGTACCTTTCGATATGATGGGTCACATTTAGGAAAAACATAACATAATAGTGTCCTGTATTAATTTAACAATTATTCTTGTACGTCAACAGTTTGTAATACCTCAGAATTCAAGTAAATTTGCCAATTTTGATTGAGTATTCCGTAGAAACAAGCCTGGGCTATATGAATAGAAAATATACAGAAACGATTAACGATTAAGGGGCAAAAGATTCCTTTCACATTTCATATAGCTTTTGTTGAAAATGTCTACATACAAACATTGGTAGACCATTTTATGTATTTTTTTAATTGTTTTATCAATATCCTCGACTGTTTTACAGTTAACCTTTACCATGTCAGTATAAAAACAATCAAACATACTCACAAATTGCAAAAGTAAGGGAAAAAGAAACCACACAAACAAGATTTACTCAAATTTCTCGTCGCTTTAAAATCTATGCATAAGAAACATACGAGCTTATAGAGCAAATGACATTAGCATCACGAATAACAGGACCTGCAAGTTAAATAGTCGTAGAGAGCGGGCATTTACACAGTTTTATTGGTTTGTAACATTACCTACAGCAAATCGTATCAAAAATCCTCTCTGTCTGTCAACAAGAATAAACATTGCGTCAGAATTTTTCAAAATAAAAGAAAAATGTATCATCAATATGAGGCACCTGATTACGAATTATGAATAGGTTGGTAAAGTGAATTTCGTTGATTAGTTCAACTTAGTCGGTACCAAGAAAATTTGTGCGAATGTTAACCATTCTTTTACATGATATGTCCTTGGCATCGTCGTCGTCGTCCTATGAGCCACGACTCACCCGATGTAATCCGTTGATGATGTCATTCCAGCTTTCAGATCGATGCGTAATGTTATAAGCCCGTATATTCTTTGAATCCATTCGTTCAACATATTTTCTGTCCGGCCTCGCGTTTGAAGCCCTTCATATGTCATTATCTTATCCAAGCAGTCACCAATTTTTCTCAATACATAGTCAAAGTATTAAATATTTTTTTGATCATTTTCTGGATTTAAGGGGTGTGATGTCCAATCTGGTATTTGGCAAATTCATTTGTCTCATACTCACTTGTAAAACGGCTTACATCCTTTTTTCACTTTTTAAGAAAAGGGCAAAAAACTGCTAGGACATCAAAATATGTCGCAAAATTCCTGATCATGATTTCGGTAATTCTTTATATATGTGTCTCTAAAAATAAGGTGAAATTTAGATAATTCATCAAATAGTTTTTTATTAATTGGCTATTGATTTTTTGTTTTGAATGGATGTAAGCTGTTTTGCAAGGTAACTCATCAAATTTGAACTTAAGAACCAACTATCTACTAAATGTTTGCAAATTTATTTTTCAATTTCTTATTAGGCTATGATATACTTTATAAATACGAAATTTCAACATTTGGGCATGTTTGATAATAAGTGTTCCCATATATGGGTATTATGTCCATATTTTGGGCATAAAAGTAACATTTTTGTCATAGATTTTTGTTGTTTTAAAGTCGTAAAAATGACAAATAATCTGAAAAATAAGTTTGTAGTAAAAAGCCGTACTGACGTTTATTCGATAATTATTACGTTACTAACAGTGTTAGATGAAAAATCAAATCAATTAAAAGACAATCGGAATATTATTTTACCTAAAGAAATTAACACACATTACATGTATACAAAAATGTCTAATATTAGTTTCCATATGTTGCACTGACATTTAGGAAAAACATAACTTTGAATTTACAAGGCAATTTTTACATTATTGTTATTGATACAGCTACAATACTTAATAGTCACCTGTATTAATTTAACAATTATTCATGTACGTCAACAGTTTGTAATACCTCAGAATTTAAGACAATTTGCCAATTTTGATTGAGTATTCCGTAGAAACAGGCCTGGGCTATATGAATAGGAAATATATAGAAACGATTAACGATTTAAGGGGGAAAACATTCCTTTCACATTTCATATAGCTTTTGTTGAAAATTTCTACATACAAACATTGGTGGACCATTTTATGTATTTTTTGAATTGTTTTATCAATATCCTCGACTGTGTACAATTAACCTTTACCATGTCAGTATAAAAACAATCAAACATACCTACAAATTGAAAAATAAAGGGGAAAAAGAAACTACACAAACCAGATTTACTCAGATTTCTCGTCGCTTTAAAATCTATGCATAAAAAACATAAGAGCTTATAGAGAAAATGACATTAGCATCACCGATAACAGGACCTGCAAGTTTACTAGTCGTAGAGAGCGGGCATTTACACAGTTTTATTGGTTATGTAAAGATTACCTACAGCAAATCATATCAGAAATCCTCTTTGTCTGTCAACAAGAATAAACATTGCGTCATGATTTTTCAAAATAAAAGACAAATGTATCATCAGTGTGAGGACCCTGATGGTACGAGTTATGGATAGGTTGGTAAAGCGAATTTCGTTGATTAGTTCAACTTAGTCGGTACCTAGAAAATTTGCGCGAATGCTAACTATTCTTTTACATGATGTGTCCTTGTCATCGTCGTCGTCGTCATCCTATGAGCCATGACTCACCCGAGGTTATCCTTTGATGATGTCATTCAAGCTTTGAGATCGATGCGTAATGTTATAAGCCCGATTTTTTGAATCCATTCGTCCAACATATTTTCTGTCCTCCTCACGCTTGATGGCCTTCATATGGCATTATCTTATCCAAGCAGTCACCCTATTTTTCTCGATACATAGTCAAAGTATTAAAAATTGTTATGATCATTTTCGGGATTTAAGGGGTGTGATGTCCAATCTGGCATTTGGCGAATTCATTTGTCTCATATTCCTTTAATAAAATTCTCAGCATCTTCCTCGAACACCATAGTTCAAATGCTTTGAATCCATCTCTAAATCTCTTGTTCCGACTGTCCTTTGACTTTAGGGACGCACCATTTGACTTTCACGGGGGGCTTGAAATTTAGGTCGAGGCAAGATTTTTTATTTTTTTTGAAAATTTTTCGAGACAAGTTTTTTTTCTGTACTTCCATGAAGCAAGATTTATTTTTTAGTCACACATCTAAAAAATTTCCGGGGTTTTCGCCCGAACCCCCATATTTATTAGAAAGTAATAAGGGGCAAGGTTGTTTTTTTCCTCATGTGAGTCAACTTTTTTTTTTATCAAGCATTGATTCAAATAATTTTTTCTCTTACATAGTAAGTCAAGTATTTTTTTTTCGGAAAAACTTCCAGCCTCCCACCGGGAAGTCTAACTTTAGACCTATTGTGGCAAACGGAATTACTAGGGTCTTCATTTGCATGTTCCTCCTTGGTGTTTTTGAGATTCCCATGTATTTATGATGTCTGTGAGTGCCTTGGCAATTGTTCTTGCCATGGTTAAGCGTATTGTGATTTTTAAAGTTGTGGCCTTTATTTACGATGAGAGATCAAAGAAAGTCGAAAGTGTTGACGATCTCCATCTCATTTCATCCTCTGTGTATAGTAATGTTCCCACATAGTCTTAACCCTCGTCTTCCTAAGCCTTTTTCTGTAACACGTCTTCCTGAGGGGGGGGGGGGGGTGGTTACCACCCCCGCCCTGTGATTTTGAACTTGGGACCCCAGAAAGTTATATTGTTTGATACTATAGTATAGGGTAGGGTCTCCCACTTTCCATTCACACCAAGATCATGAAAATCGGTCGAGGCGTTACGTAATTATGACGTCACAAAATATTTCAGTACCAAAAATATCGAAAAAATGTTAGAAAAGTTCTAAATGTCCGATGTTCGTCAGGTTTTTAGCTAATAAATGAAGGAATCAACAATTCTAACATGTTCTGTAAGTTTCAAGTCAATATGATGCAGATATTTTTCAAAATGGCGATTTAAAATTTTCCGAGGTGGCAACCCCCCCCCCCCC
>JXSR01S014136.1:103836-114735 GCA_000969725.1 Ophiothrix spiculata | reverse complement strand
TACCGTTATGCTCAAGATCGGCACAGTTGGAACGACATCATCAAAAGGGTCACAACGGGTCAGTCATTACTCATAGGACGACGACGACGAAAAATGTTTCGAATTAAGTGCTGATTAAATGCTGTCACGATCAAAACCAAGGCAAGAAAGAAACCTTTGGGTTCTATACAACGAAAAATATATACACTGTAAGGCAAGATTTATGAACTACAACAAAATTCAATTTGAACATTGTTACAAACTGATTGGCCTTTGTGTTTAAATGATCGTGCGAAGTATTTTCTAAGCAATTATGACATAAATCTCCAATAGTGCACATAGTGTCTACAGTGTGTCCCAGAATAAACCTTACAATCTTTGCGTGCAATTTTTATGTGTTTAACGAGTAGCTCGAAAGTATATAAAGATATCATTTTATAGCCCATGAATTGAACTTTTAGATACCGTTTGTTTCATTTCAATCGGTAATGTACAACAAAAGTTATGCTTTGTCATATAATTGAATGTAAAATTTGCTGGTCCAATTTCACGAGTTTGTTAGTTCCCCTTGAATGAAGCTCTATTGGGTATTGTCATTGATCTGTTCACTCAACCGTAACGATGTTTACTTATTTACTACGCACATGCTTTCTTTTATCTATGCTGAAAAATGAACAAATTTGATGTAAAAATAAGACAGATATGATATTAAAGTTTTCCAAGGTGACTCATTTTTATTCCATTCAGTAACACCCTTACTTTATGGCCAGTAATCATGAAATTGGACCACACAAAAATCCACCCAAAAGTTTGATACAACATAACTTTTGATGCATACTACTGATTGAAATGAAACAAACGGTATCTAAAAGTTCAACTCATGGGCTATTAAATGCAATCTTTGCATACTTTCTGACTATCCGTTAAACTCCTGAAAATTGCACGCAAATAGTGTTTAATCTGGGACACCCTGTACAATCTGTAACTCAACGCAATATCATCCAATCCTCCTGTATTTTGACTCTGTGAAAGTAATAAACAATAAAATATCAGCAAGCTATATCCACTTTTCCAAATTTAAATCAAATTTGACATCATTATATTAACGTTCCAAATTGATTTAATATACTACAAACTTTATGAACCAAAACAAGTGGTATCGGACATGATAACCCTTCTCTATTCAAACATGTAGATTAAGATAGGTGGAATAAAATGAAAGCATCATAGGAATGATAAACTCGTGCAACAACACAAATGTAAATGAGAATACAATCAATAATGATTGAGCTATGTCTTAAGTTAACGTAAAAATACTTTCCATTTGTTGACTTGCATATAACTGTTGCAAAGTTTTTCAAGCGAAATATTGAGTTCACAAAATACTTGAACTGAAAGTGAGTCTATATTATCTATGGCACTCAGTTCTAGTCTGATGTTATGATTGAAAAGATCCATTCCATTTTTTTAACAAAGTAACAACATTTGTATATGACGCAAACCTTTAATAATATAAAGTTCATACTTAATGCGGAATCCCTTTTTTGAGAGCAAAGTCGCGATTTCCAAAACTGAGTGTATTACATATTTGAATTTTTCATATAATCAGCTTTAAAATGATATATGATATATCATACCTTCCCTTAGGGCAATTCAGAAAACTACAGAATTACAAAAACGACTGTAAATAAGAATACACGTCTAGTGACCTTTTCTATTTTATAAATTATCCTTGGACATTTCCATAGAAGCACTCACATTATATAAACTCACGCAGTTCGAAACGTGCTTACTTTATGACACACGGGCTTAAGGTTAAATAGCTGTAAAATATGTCATGAGCAATAACAGATCTCATACCATTTTATGTGTATCCTACTTCTTCGTGCTTGAACATTTCCGTAGAAGTACCAAAATTATTTGATCTCTTCTAACATGAAACGTGATTGCTTTATGACATTCTGGCTTTAATTTCTTTGATTAGAATGGAAACCAAGTACAAAATCAGGTGCGGTGTCACAAACATATTAAGTCAGAAAAATAAATTCAGATTTATAAATGATATAAGAGACCTTGTCTCCTGCAGCATAACAATCCCTTGAAACTTAACTAACTACTGAAAAACACGACATGCATACCAACGTGCCATTTTATGTGATTACAATCTAGAGTTAAGGCATAGTTTGGTTCTGGTAAATCAAAATGTGCTGTGGTACAAAACAAAGAACATTAGGTTTTTTCCCTGCAACATTCAGTGTTTGTTTGTCAGTGTCACGTGTAGAAAATAGAAGTTGAATGTACTCAGGTGTCCTGTCCGTAAAGATAACGTGAAATAAGAGCCGCTTAAAGCAATTGCTTGTTAGTGTTAGAGCACCGTGTGTTACCTGGACATTATCAATATTACGAACTGGGTGTATTTAATATACGTACACTGCGAAAGAACCTGACAAGAATTTCAAGATCAACAAATTGAAGTAAAACGCAATTGCTAAGAAATGCTAATTTAAAAATATATTGGCTACTTGAGAAATATTAATTGGCAGAAATAATTAAGAAACAGACTATTTAGATTAAGTCAGTTAGGGGCGGCTTCAAAACTCAACCGGCGGTTGCCTGCCGGTTCTGGGCGGTTCTGGGCGGTTCAACCGGAATAGACAATAGCCAACCGCCCAGAACCGCCCGGAACCGCCCAGAACCGGCAGACAACCGCCGGTTGGGTTTTGAAGCCTCCACTTACGAGTTATTTGCAGCAGAAAACAACAACAAACCAAATCAACACAAACAAACTACATCAACAATAACAAGTGGCCTGCTACGAGGGGGATCAAAAAGTAATGGCTCCATCTTTATCAATGATCCGATGAAAACCAAATTTACACAGATTATAGCCGGAGGACTTTTCTACATGGAACTACTGTTCAACATAGTCACCGTGTCTTTCGATGCATTAACGCAACTGTTGAACCCAACCATCAAATCCGGTTTGGAAATACTCTGGAGCTTAATTTTAGCCACTAAACACAACCTTCCCTATTCCATAACTTAACAACTAATTTTACTTCAACCAGATCTTCAAATCTCTAGAAAGTTTATCATAATCATTTATTTTTCAGATTGAGTGATCGCTGATTTAACAATGGAACTGAAATAAGCCAAGAGCAGTCATGGAATATCTGACGAAAGAGTGTTGGATACCGATGGAAATTCATGGACGGCTTAAAACTGTGTTGGGAGACGCTGTGGTGGACATCAGCAATGTTCGCCGTTGGGCATAAAACCCAGGTTGGTGTTCATCGGATCATTGATAAAGATTTGGTGACTATGTAACCTTCTGTTCACCTGATTTATCAGTTTTTATCTTGTACATGTTGCGCCACAGCTCCTGAGCTTCGAACTGAATCCAATTTCCCATTATTCATAAACGATATGGTGCAAAATACTCCTTTAACATTTCATATACCTTTTGTTTAAACTGTCTATAGACAAACATTTTGCAGACCCTTTATTTCTTATCTCGACTGTTTTAAATCTTTATCTTTACCATGTACATTCAAACACACTTTGAGATACACAACAGAAAGAAAGAAAGAGAGAGAGAGAAAAAAAAAAGAAAGGGAAACAAAAAGAAACCACATATTAAAATAACAGACGACTCAGACTTCTCGTCCTTTAAATTCTATGCATAAGAAACATAAGAGCTTATGACATTAGCATCACAAATACCAGGACCTGCAAGTTAACTAGTCGTAGACGTGTGGGCATCTACACGGTGTTATTGGTTATATAAACATTACCTACAGCAATATCTTAAATCCTCTCTGTCTGTCCACAGGAAAAATTTACATTTCATCGGAATTTTTCACAATATAAGAAGTGTGTATCACTAGTGTGAGGCATCCGATATTACGCGTTGTATATAGATTGGCAAAGATGAATTTAGTTGGTTAAACTGGGTTGGTACCAAGAAATATATGTGCTAATGTTAAATGTAGACTATTCTTTTACATGATGTGTCCATGTCGTCGTCGTCGTTGTCCTGTGAGCCATGACTGATCTGATGTAATCCTTTAATGATGTCATTCCAGCTTTTAGGTCTTGTGTAAATTTTACATAAACATATGTGTACCGCCGCGGCAAAAGGGTCCAGTTGTCGACTCCTACATGTTGCTCATTGTAGCATATCTGATGTATACAAATACCATACATTAGATATGCTACAAGGAGCAACATGTACGAGCCGACAACTGGACCCTTTTGCCGCGGCGGTACACATATGTAAACACACATTGTTTATGAACAATGTGTGTTAAGGACAAATGATTCAGTTGTAACCCTAACAACCAGTTACGATTGAACATTGTGGATATCAGATTTTTAAATGCTGTTTTAATGTCGCTCTTAAGCCATTTTGTAGAAAAAAACATATTTTGGCGGCCATTTAATGTCTCCTTATTGCGGCCATTTTTAATTTGAAACATGTAAATACTGAATTTTAGTTTGATGACAAGTTATCCTACTATAACCCCAAGTCATTTTGCAGTTGGTTATATGTTTGACATTTCATGTTTTAATGCTGTTTTAATGTCAATATTGCGAGGAAAAACTTATTTTGGCAGCCATTTTGAATTTCATGATGACCGACAATATTAGGACACTGGCATTTAACTTCAAAGTATGTTTAATATGTGTTCCTTGACCCTGAAAACATGTAGACCCCAGAATCAGTTTCCTGTGACCTTCACAAATCAAGATATCACCAAAAGTAATGAATTTGGCGGCCATTTTGAAAAACGCTCTCTAGAGAAAAAGTTAGGCAAATTCAAATTGTCCACCCTCTATTTTCTGAATGCCCTAGATATATAGAACAATAAAATCAAAGGTGGACGAGTGAAACAGAGATGGCCACAAATCCCCCCTCCCCCTCTAGAGCCAGGAGTAAATCACTTTTTCGTGCAATTTATTTAATTAATCAACCACAGGTTTGAATGCAAAACTAAAAAGTTATTTGCAGCTGAAGTCAAAGCCCAATAAATGTAATTGGCTATACAAGTGAGCATATGTTGTTCACTGCCAATCGGAAATATGCTGATTGCGAATTGTGTTATTAATGTGAATTAATTAGTAAAAATTACTTAATAAGGGTTAGTCTGAATTTTTTTTCCTCACATGTAATCGGCCGGTTTACAATGCCGCTGCCTAAATTTTGAAGAACCTTACGTCTAATCGTCAGTGGATGAATTGTGAGGGTCAGTTACAAATCGTTTCGTGAATAATTTCATTCCATTTTGCATGATCAAAACTGTGTAAATTAATTGTCCTACGATATTAACTCAATGGGTAACATATTGAAAAACGTTTTTGTTAGTACCCTTTCCATAAAATGTAACAGACACATAGCAATATTTGTAAGCCAGATCTTCTTCAACTACTTTGCAAGGCCTTGTAAAATACATTTACTTTAGCTTCATGTAATAAGGAGGCTATCTAAAATACTCAAGCTACATTCTTGTTACCAAGACAACCATGTTTGACAGCCGACAAGGCTATGGGGCATTTGGCTGAATAAAATGCATTGACATTAAGGATGAATGCGAATGTGCTAGCAAGTCTGAATTTATATAGCTAATCATTTCAAAGGAGTTTCAACTAATTACGATCAAGTGATTAGTTCAACATGATTTCCTAACCAGTCATTATGTCCGTATTCCGTAATGTCATTTTAATACATGGTTGCTGATGAGCAGCCATCCTTTCGAAAACTCATTCTATACCACATGCACAGTACCTCATTTCTAGAAGATGTCGTTATACGGTATTTTACTAAACCGGATGTTTTATTATCTTGACAAGTACCACAATTTCTTATTTTCTCCTTTTCTCATTTTAACTTTGTTAACTTTGATAAAGTGAGAATAGCCTTGAGATGTAAGAAAGTGATGATATTTAATCCAGTATACACAGGAAACTCTGTAAAGATTAAACTACAGGGCAAATTTGACATTGAGATATAAACCTTAACTTGATGAATTTTCTTTAGCATGCAGCCAAACCAAAGAATCATAATATTTTATATTCGTTCCTGATAAGCTAGAGATGTTCTTTAACATTTATCACTTGTGGGAATATCGTTACATCTATGTGTACTATGCTTAGGTCACATTAGAAAAAAAACAACTCTGTAGAATTTGAAATTTGAGCAGTTTTGAGCATAGATTCTATGTTTTGCGACCCGAAAGCTCGCCTGAATTTTGAGCGAGGTCTTTGTGGCAGTCACATGCAAAAATAGCGTCAAGGCTGGAGAGAGGTCAGTGACACAGTGACAAACGAATTTGGCACTCGGTCTAGGAACGGTTGATGTCTCGGACCCTACAAATCGGCGTAAGAATTTTTAAGGAGTAATCGCTAATAATTGTTGAAAGTCCAAATTTGAGGTCTGAACTATTTGAATTATCAAGGAGGTGCACATCAATCCGGCTACTGTTGAAAACTTGATAAGCAATACAGCAAGGTTGATGTAGTTTTTTTAGTATATCAAAAGATGCCAAACCACACACTTCAAAAAGAACTTTGATTTGTCATACCAAAATGAACTTATGCTGCAGACAGGTTAATGCGTAATATTCTCCATCCACTACTACAAGAAGTGCTGTTTTGAAGACATGCCTTTTAAAGGGAACACACAGTGAGAAACTACTTGTTTATGACGTAAAAGTGTTTCTTTGAATGTGGAGTCTGGCCCAATCACTTCAAAAGAGAGATGGGCACTCCGACCTGTGAAGTACAGACCGTCCCCTTTACCGTTACCTCTTTTTCGGACAGAGAGGGGGAACAACGTGTTTTTTTGTAAAGACGCATAAATGTCTGTTCCAAATAGGCAAGATAAAAATCCAAATTACTTTATGATAAAGATATTCTTTTGTCGGAAATTGTTATACGGGTAGTAATGTTGATAGACACGTGTACACGTGTAAATATACATAACTAGTCCGTTATTAAAATGGATTTAATCATCCTTCTAATATCTTCCGGCTATATCAATTATACCTAATTCTAAGGAATGTGGAATATGAGTGATATCTAGCATTAATTAGAACTAGTAATGTCGGCCTGAAAGTGTGCGTGTTGGAAAAAGAGCACGTCCTTTTTCTTTATTCCAAAGCCGTTGATATAAAAAAATATATGCACATAGTAGAACAAAATTATTAAATAATTAAGTGATAAGGATTATTTTAAAGCATGTTTGGTATTCGAGAGTGTAATACTAATAGCATTACAATATTTATTCACCCTAACTCTAAAATACAGACGCAAACGTTAAGATAAGATAATGAAATCAAACAAACAAACAAGCCGCAAAATTGTTTTTACTTGTCAAATTATTTGTCGTCGGTTTGAGAATGAATTTATATTCTGCATACTGTCACGATCAGCAAGATTTATGAATAACGATAAAATTCACTTTTATGGGCGCACTACACTAAATAATTAGCACTTGCAATCCGGGATTTCTAAAATCGGCAAAATTGACTGCCCTTCTAAAAACAGGACTTCAAAACGTATAGAAGGGCAATATGTTTGGTCAATATTTTGTTCTAATTATAAAGTTAGGTTTATTTAAAGATGATCTGATGCCATTTTTGATCTCCAGATTTTGATTCTGGAAATACAAAATTCGGCTGTCAGGGATAGGGGGCGTTATACTTCAGCGTCCAGTTTCTTGAAATTTTTGCCTTGAAGGTGTACTTTTATCATCATTTTGTGTTAGAAGAGATCATAATCATCTGAGAAAAGGCAGTGTTGAAGCAACCAGTTGCTTTATTATTGATTTCTCGGGTGTTTTTAGGAAGCCATTTTGTACAGTAAGTCAATGGGAAGCTCTATTGTGGTGTGTCGCCTTATAATAATATTTGAGTGTATCACACATATAATAAATTACTCCCTCTTTATTAATATTACATTTAAAGTTAGTGAACTTGATAAACCCTTGTGTTGAGATTAACTCCGATCGATGAAGTCTCTTCTATGCAATGACGATATTCAGACGGTTTAAGTACTGGTTCTGACACAGCAATTGAATCTGTTCGTAGTGGTCCTCTCCAATCATAAAAAGAAAATGTTTAGGGACATGTCTCTTTAGATTTCTTATAAGATAAAACACATGATTGTATTATTTTAATTTTGACATGACTTTAACGACAAAATCAAGTTGACCTTGAGACGGTTTCTCTTTCAAAATATCGTGTTACAGAAAAATGTTACCCATTTATCTATGAAAAATACAAATATCAAACGGAAACGATTCTATTTTTTTTTATAAAGAATCTATTACAAACTGCGCGGTAATGAACCAAGGAACGAGGGGTATTGATTTCTGCTCTCCAACAATAGGGTCACAAATGTGTCTGGTATGAAAAACAATATTCACTTCTTAACCCTTTGACAATATATAAACTAGGTGGTATCATATCTTCGATTACAAGGATGTAGCTTAAAATGTTCTTAAATAATAAAAAGTTATATTTTTTCGTCTTTACAATGCGTTTTAACAAAAAGAAAGAAAAAGAAAAAGAAGGAGCAAAACAAGTATTCAGTCAATTATAAAGGCAAGCAAACAAGTATCAATTTAATAAACTCAATGCATATTATTGGTAAAATACTAAATGCAAAATAACCATCTCTTTGTTTCTTGTTTCTTTAAATTCAATAGAGAAAAAACATGAGAGCTCACATAGCAAATGACGTTGACATTAGAAGTAACAGGGCTTGCAACTTAACTAGCCTTGGATGTCGACGTGTAAAGACGTACCTTGAGCAAATAGCTTACGTCCTATGTGTCTGTCGCCAAGTATATATAATTTAGATTGGGATTTGAGTTAAAAAAAAAGAATACTACAACAAGTATGCATCGCTGGTGTTGGAGCATAAATGTTGCATTAAGTAAAAACAAGACAGAACAATTGAAACGCCCCATTTTGAATTAATTCAGCGTATACGCAATGGTCTCTGCCGTAAGCTTTCATCATAGAGGGCACGTTCAGCTCAAGACTTTGAGTACGCGTTAAGGAATTGCACATCTCACAGCCGAGGGGGTGGGGTGGCGGATCCCCCCACCCCCTTAGGATCTCTGAAACCGATCAATGAAACATGCATTAAGTGTGTGTGGTTTTAGTCATAACACTAGGTCCAATTTAAAAAAAAAAAATGGTCTTAAATCAAGCTCAAGGCTTTAAAGAAAAAGTCAAGACGTTTCCGCGCAAAAAAATAACAACCGGCGAAGATATAATGTCGGAGGGGTGCGGAATATGCCCCGGCTTTTTTGCAAATTTTTGGCCCCTAAACATGCTAAATACAGGCTTGACATTAAATATGGAATATATTTTTTCTTTTGGTTTCCATCTTAAAAAATCCGCCATATCTCAGTATATGACAACTCCAGGAAGGTGTGTTTCTTTATATTTGTAACTATACATGTAAACTCTAAACCAAGACCTTTTTTGTGCATATTTAGGTGATACAGAGACAATGGAGAACCTGAATGCACAACAACCTCTCGAAATTGGGTTCAAACTCGTGTACAATAATACGGAATTAAGGAAATTAAATTTGCCATAGTTTCTTCAATGCATTACTTGGACAGTTGAAATTTCACAGGGTTGTTTTACATATTGTTGGTTATAAATTATGACCAGTCACTCTTTGCTATGTCATCCATAAGAAGCGTAGAGGGCCTTGACTCTTCATGCGGACATTCCAATCGTGATTGGAGAGTTTTGACGGGTATCCCAGCCTAAATATCAAGCACAGCCTGAAGTAATTCCTGTACATTGGTGGTTTGATGCAACTTGTTGTTCATCGATGTGTTACTTCAGCCGAGAAGTCCTCGATAGAGTTCATATCTGAAGATCTTACCAAAAATGGCAAGTATCTAACACCATGATCTTTCAAAAAATAAGGTCGTATTAAGAACATTTGTGATTTCTCGCTTGATTCAAACTGGCGATCATGTTAGAAAACCACTGGAGAAAAATATCTTGACCAAAATTTTTCACAACGCGCTTCGACTGAGCCACAGATCTTTTCCATTTTTGTGTCCCATCAATGAGATAACGTTGTCTACAGTGCTTAGGCTAAATTTGAAATATACTTCCAAGATGGACGCATCAGAGTAGAAGATTTTTAGAGTAGGGTTATTCTGAATCGCACATGCTATCAACCATTCATTCAGAAGAAGGTAACATTGTCTTCTGGGGTTTTCACATGCAGGTGGAAAATCGGCCTTGATCACCCCGAAAGGCAGCCTCCATCAGCCCCAGTACAGATACATTCTAGAAGCCGTGATAGTGTCATTGGCTAGAGGCATCTTTGTAAACAATTTTGTGCTCAACTATGACACCACTCACGTCCGTCGTGCTCGTACAGTTTGGACTTTCCTGGAAGATCCGGGTGTTGAGTTATTTCCTTGTCCGGTAAGATCTTCGGATATTTATTCTATTGAGAAGATCTGGGTTAAGAAACACCTTGGATTAACAGCATATTATATTAATCAATCGAGGTGAAGGAGTTTTATTGGGCTGTGTTTGGTGCTTTGGCTGAGATACCCCAAAGTACTCTCCAATCACCAATGGAGAGCATTCCATGGAGAATCATGACGTCGTACGCTTCTCAAATATGACAGAGAAAATATTGATTGATCAGAAATTATCACTAACATTGTGTTTATCAACCCTGTAAAGTTTCACATCTCTAGGTAACGTAGGAAAGGAAATATGGACAATTAAGTTTCCTCTATTATTACTGTGCACGGCTTTGGACCTAATTTTTCGGCGTTATTTGCGCCTTCAAGTTTCCCATCGTCGCTGTGTCACATCAATGAACTTTAAAGTGCCTTTGATTTGAAGTTTATAAGTTTAGTTACAAACA
>JXSR01S014136.1:50585-61094 GCA_000969725.1 Ophiothrix spiculata | reverse complement strand
CCGGACTTTGAATGAATTCAGTATTGTCCTTGATCTGCTCATTCAACCGTAACAACATTGATTAATGTATTATGTGCATGCTCTATTTTATCTATGCTGAAAAAATTAACAAAGTTGATGTAAAAATAAGACAGATATGATGAATTTTCAAGGTTACTCATTTTTATTCCATTCAGAAGCACCCCTACTTTATGGCCAATAATCATGAAATTGTACCAGACAAAAGTCCAGCCAAATATTTGATACAAGTTGAACATAACTTTTGTTGTACAATACCGATTGAACTGAAACGAACGGTACCGAAAAGTCAATACATGTGCTATAAAATGCGACCTACTTTCTGACTATCCGTTAAACCCAAGAAACTTGATTGTAAGGTGTTTTTGGGACACCTTTTACAATACTGTAATTGGTACTCTTTACCCTTTTCTGCCTCATCTTTGTGTTACATGTCTTCGTAATTCGTGGGTATTCATTTTGTGAAATTCAAAATTAGATTCAGACTCAAACTTTTTTTTCCAAATAAAATGGTTTTCCATCTTCATCAAAACCATTTTTAAACAAACATCTGGATTTTTGTAGCGATTACGAGTTTTCATTTGAACTTCGCAAAAATGGTTAAGTAAGATAAACCATGAAATGTAAAGTTTGATGATCTTTAATCGAGGATATACATGAATCTCTATTTAATCAAAACTACAGGGCAGATTTGACATTGGGATTTACTCAACTATAGATATTTTTAAAACATGCCCCGGGAAATATGCAGTTGTAGTTCATAGTCACGCTTCTATTTTCGTGTCTGATCAGTGAGTTTCATAACAAATTACGTCGGGGGAGATATTCTCAATTGGTAAATGTCTACGACAGCTTAAGGGACCATTAGATTAATACTAAATGTCAGTTAAATTCAATCAAATCTTGTTTCTTTATAAATATCGTGATTGCTATAGTTAATAAACAAATTATCAATCTGCAAACATGTAATATTACTCGCCTTGAAGATTTTTATTTGAAGAACAATGAACAGGGAGATCTACGCTTAATGTCAAACTGCATTGAAACTTTACGACATTTGAAATGAACTTTGTTTTACAATTTTAAGGATTATTATCGACCACGTGTGTTGCGTGCAATCGAGAATCATGGGCCAACGTGAAACACGTTTAACACTCGCATATGTGCCGTTGTGAAAAATGTGCTTTGAATAGCCTTCAATGACGTAAACTGAATTTCAGAGGTTACTACATGTACCTAATGTGAAGCAGTACGTCAATTGAAAAGTCAGAAGGCAGAATAAATCTGCAAATTGACCAAAAATCAAAATACTCTATTTACTTGTTTGTTCAATTTTTTGCGTATGTTATATATTTTGCTCCAAGGATTTGCATTTAAAGACTCTGTCAGACATCACCGTATACAACCATATATACACCTAACGTCCACTGGCGTGCCCAAAGGGGGGGGGGTGGTCTGGGGGCATGTGCCCCCCCCCCCCCCAGTTGGGTGTTCCAGTCGGGAGAAAAGTTCCATTCGGGTAAATCGGGGATCTGGACCAACTCCCACGAACGAAGCCCTCTTTCCGAGTCCCGACTCAGGTGTCTAAAATAAACCGAATCGGCTTAGATTATGTTGATTGTTCACGAATATGACGATTATTAGCAAAATAACGATTTTTTTTTTCGCGCGCTACGCGCGCATGTCAAAAAACAATTACTTTTTATAGACTGTTTTTGCTCGTAGATGTTTTGGCCTTATTGTTTATTTATCTCCCCCCCCTCCCCATCGTTTTGAAGATCCTGGAGTGAAAGCCACTGGAAACCGCCCAAACCAACGTTAATTAAAGCAAAACAATGATAGCATTTTCATGTATTGACTGATGGCACCAAGGAAAACATAGCGGGGAGGTGGCACAACTTTTGCGTTCCCTATCCCCACTCATATTTAAGTTTCCACGTTTTAATGAGATCTTATAAACTTTTATCATCAATCTTGACAGCAAAATCGCGTATTTTACAATGTATCATTTACAAAGTATGTGCATTGATAATGTTAATATTTTAGTGTGACTCTAGGATATTGTGTAATTTTATACTCTTCTGCTTCAGTAAGACCTGTAAGGTGTACTCTCTGTGAACATTAAATTGATACCGTAACCATCGGAAACCAGGAGCTTCTCAAGCTGATGCTGGACAGGAGTCAGTGGCGAAGATTTATCATGGCTTCCGACTGCGGTCGAAGAAAGTGAGTAAGTAAGGCGCTACTGCGTTTTATTTCCACCAGAATGGAGTCGACACTGGGTCCCGACACTTGCCCCTCACCCTCAGAAATAAGTATGATGGGCACCAACATTAACAAAAAATCGAGTGTGTCAGATGTACATGAGTTGCTTATGAGATACTATTAGCTTCTATGTAGTTTTCGTCATCTTGATTCAATTTTTGGCCATTAGATTCTAGCGTTGAGAGCTAGCGTCGACACTATTCCAGTGTAAATAAAACGCAGTTACGCCTAACCTATAATAATTAGTTCACTGGTTTCACCGTTGGTCTCCTTTGTTACCTACAGAAATGAATACTTATTTCTAAGTACTAAGTCATGACGTCACAATTTATTCACAGACATTGTTTTACTTTAGCATCTACCCTTAACAGACTAGTTATGATTTAAGATATGAAAGGGTATTTTTTAAGGATGCATATCAAATATCAATTTAGAGTAGAAAATATTGCTCTACGTTCAATATATTTGGTGGATTGACTTTCAATTAGTGTGAATAAGGAACTATCAAACGCGTCAATTTTAATTGTTACTTTTTTTATAACCTTAAACAAACTCTAGAATTCCCTTCAAAAAGGCCTCTGATCCATTACATTGGATCCCCTAGTTATGATATGTATTTTATCAGTTTCCTGGCTCATGGGGAATGGGAAAATAAGTCATGCAATCATGATTAAATGCATTTTTCATAAATACTTTTAATATAATACAAATCCAAACTTTATTTTGCCTAGCTGCCTCTCAAGTTGCCTAGAAATTAGAGCACTATTATATTACCGTTTCTTATAGTGTACGTTAACGAAATGCGCAGACTAGAACCTGGAAGTGCCAGTCCCGTATAGATTAACAATACCAATACCTAATTCCCAGATTTTGTTCAATATTGTACCTTATGCAATTCTATTATTTCATATTATCAAAAAATAAATGTACCGAATCATCTATGGAATATTAACAAACATATTAGTTTTATATCTCTACGAGGTGTGTTGTTATGTTAAAAAAAAAGGTTATGTTTGGATTAATCAAACAAGATTTTCCCCACAATATAGGGAAGGGTTTACCTTTTAAACCTTTGTACCTCTTTCAAATGTAATGTCTCAGCTTTCAGTTAGGTTTGAAATGAATACAAGTTATTTGAGGTACGTTTATAACCTTTATATCAAAGTTCTTGACGTATCTCCGTCACTAGATAGGTGAATCTAATTGCTCTGTGTTCTTCTTATAAAGTCTACGACAAGCAAATAAAAATGCATATGTGATAAACAAGATTTCTTCAAATACTTTAACATGGGTATTTGATGTTATGCTATAATTTCAAGGTTCATGTCCTCATTTTTTAGTTTTAGTTTGTTAAAATGGCTACAGTGATTTTTTGTTTTTGCACGGGGTGAGTGTAAAACCACTTCTAAAATATTGTTATCTCAGCTCATTTCCGGATTCAAACAAATAATTGATTTAACAAATTATTAGTTATTTAGGAAATCAAATGCTCTTTTCATTATTGCAAGGCAAGTTCAATATAGTGCTACTGCTTTCTAAGATACTGAAGCTATATATGTACGTATGTACAAGTCCGAGTGAGCTAATTCACCTCGAATCGAGTCGCTGAGACAAGTTTATATGTGTGACAGCCGATACGGCTAGTATAGGGCTTTTTACGATGTCAGTTAAACATTCATTGACATCTATCGAGGATAAAGGCACCGATGCTAGCACATCACATAGTTTCAGTATAGTAAATCATATTGATCATTTTTACATAACTTGTAATAAAAATAAACCCTTTATTGAATTCATGCGTTAATTGTTTGTCCTTAAATCATTAATTTTCTTATTTCTTCATTTGAGTCAGATATTTGTGAATTATCCAGCAAAATAAATCGTTCGTGCTATTTTATAGAATTATTTGTTTTTGTTCAAATCATTAAATTATTTCATGAACCTGCATTAAGATATCCCACTGGGTCGTCTGAATAAATAACCCAAATGTTTTGATCATATTCATGAGTAAAACTTTAAACCTGTTGAGGATGGTCATAGAAATCGTGTTTACATAAAGGTTAGTCATGTTAGTTTTGAGCAACCCCTATGAGGATCGAGGAAAGCAAAACCTTTCCGTTTACATTGTACATCAATGTTACCGAATGTCGTTGACATTTGGGAATGTTGAAACGTTGGGACAAAATGCTTATAAACGAGAGAGACATTAAATCTTTCCACGACAAAGATTTCATTATGATTTGAAGGCTCATAGATAGATAGATAGATAGATAGATAGATAGATAGATAGATAGTCGACATTTTTTTAGGTAGTTTTGTTAAATGTGTTTTTGCGTCGTGTTTGTAATTAAACAAATTTGACAAAACAGACCTGATGGCAGATTGCTCTAGTCAGATCTTATCTACTGAAAGCTCAATGTGAAACTCTTTTGATTTTGTATTTAAACTTCTGAAAAAAAAAGAAGTTAAAAGGGAATGTTTCACTGTCGGCTGAACTGTAACAAATTTCCGTATTTTTAACCATGCCTCATAATCCTTCTTATTAATCTAATTATGTATTTACCCTTAATTCTCTGCAAGTTTATTATATGATAACGAATTTTAAACTTTTATTCTGTACTTTATCAAGTAGTCTTTTATCTTTATTGTCTATCTGTGCATCATTATTGATATTGATTGCATGCTTTCTTTTCGCCGTCGGCTGAATATCACTCTTTATATTACCTGTCACTTTTTGTCTGTGCCGCATACGTTTCGTTCAAAGGCCAGTTTTTCATATGGGAGTTCATTCTCAGACACGATAAAAACATTCTACAACTGATGTGATACCTTGGCACGTTTTTGATAAGACCGTCAACTGATCTGGGTCTTGAGACACTCAACGTGTTAGATGAAGGCTCTCTCTATAAACCCATCTTTGATGCGCAGTGTTTGGTTTTGATATGAAGGTGTAATAATTTAAAGGTAGATTTAAGTTCAGTTCAGACATTTATATAATAAAATATGTTTTTTAAAACATATCTTTAAAAAGACTTTGACTATTTGAAACAAAAATATTTTTCTTGCAACCATGAGTCCCTGGAGACTTATTCGACCAAACCATATGACATATAAATAGATATATAAATAAAATAAAGTAAGGGAAAATGTCTAGCTGCCTCTCAAGTTGCCCAGAAAGTAGAACACTATTATATAGAGCGGTTTCTCACATTTCCTTTTGACAAAATGTTCAGACTTGAACCTTAAAGTGCAAGTTTTGTATGGTGAATGTCAACATTTCTAGTAACCATCTCAATTCAAGAAGTTGTTTACTATTGTTTCTTACGCAGTTCTGTTATGCTACATATGATTATCAAATGTCTTTGTATGTATTTCTATATGGAATATATTCAAGATATTGACTTATATATATAACTCCTACGAGGTACGTTTAATGTTCAAAAAAGGTTCATTTTTGATTTCTACCTCAACATCTTGCTTTGAAGATCCTCTGTACCGACTTTGCAAAAGTTATGTCTCAGCTTTCTGATATGATTGTAATGAAATACATCTACAAAAAATATTTTGAGGTATGTGTCTGCAAGTTATCACCTTGATGACAAAATTCTTGGCGTAGCTCATGTCACAAGATTTCTTCTTGAAATGCATCTAGCGTATATAAATGACAAGCTTATGAACAACAAATACATATGCGATACAATTTTCAATAGAATAAAAATATCATCAAACTAGTTTTACAAAGTGACCAAAAAATTGGGTATTTTGTATTGTGTTGTAATTTTAAAGTTCACTTCCCTTATTTTATTGATTTGTTAATTCGTGCATCATCGATAGCGATACGAATATGTCCTGAATGAAAAAATATCCACTTTGCTGTATATAAAATATAGATATTTTTTCATATCTTTACTTACAAGGATGTAATTTTTGTCGCTCTTAAAAGTTACATTTCTACTTCCACGTCCTAAAATATTAAATAACCGAACACCCAGATTTATTGTCACTTTAGATTTGTATAAATCTTGAATAGAAGAACATACTAAGCAAAGAATTTTCAACTTAACAAGCCTTTGTTGTGTTAGTTGTTACACGGTTATTCTGGTGTTACATGTTTACATTCGAAGTAATGATGTCGCCAAGTATAATTTGCATTACATCAATATTTTAAAAAAGATGATATCATAAATTAAGCATACAATTATTATACATGCATTTTCTTCAATTACTTTGTTGATCAAAATACATTCTTATAAGTATACACTTCATATTTAACTTGTGTTGGTTATAAAATTGTTTTTATATTAGACACTTCAGGTGATTTTTTAATTATTGCTCAAATTCTTTTAAATGGTCTGTAAATGACAACAGGTGATCTAAGAAATCCAAAACCGTTTGAATTTTTCAAATCCGACCTTTCGTTGTAAAGTTATGAATGTTTTTTATCGCTATTTTCATTAATTTTGGAGAACGCAGGTCAACGGTCAAATCTTTTATTTTCTTTATTTTAGCCTTCAAAGGTCACGGCACCATCATGAACCCACCACCGTCAATATTTCCATTGTCACTAGAGAAATTTGTCACAAACGAATCTATAAATTGCACCCACAGCTCATTAGTTCTGCCTGGTTAACAGCTGTGATTAAAATAGGTTTAATATCATGCATGGCTAATTTATGAAAAGAGTGCTAAATGGCAGGGGGAGGCGGAATTGATTTCGAATATAAGTCCAATTCGCCCATTGACTTCGATGTTAAAATGAAATCTAACCAAATATTTTGTTTAGGTCATTACATATATTACATTCTGTGATGAAGGGGCATACGGTGCATTTTTTTGCGGGACATTTAGTTGAGCCAGTAATATTTTGATCACTATCGTTCATAACTCTAGCATTGACGAGTAAGTCGCGAAGGTTACGTGGTCTCCTGAATGCGATTAATGGAGGAGAGGGGAACACTTGAGATAAGGAAGGATCATTTTCAATCAAGTGCATGTGTTTGCGGACTATATGGTTGATTTGAGCGAGGGCAGGATTATAGGTCGTGACAAGTGGGACTCTGTCATTAGTTTTCTTTTGTTTATATTGGAGAAGAGAAGTTTTGTTTATTTTTCTGGCTTTGTTTATTTGCTTATCAATTTGGTTTTCCGGGTAGTCGCGTTTCAGAAGATGTGATTTCAAGTTGTTAAGATGAAGTTCTTCCTCGCTAGATTCTGTACAAATGCGTCTCACGCGAAGAGCTTGGCTGTAGGGAATACCTTTGTAGGTGTGAGGAGGATGACAAGAAGAGGGGAGCAGGTAAGAGTGTTTATCCATCGGTTTGCTGTAGAGAGTAGTGACAATATGATTATTTTTCAATATGGTGAGTGTGTCTAGAAATGGGACTTGTTAAGTGAAGATTTCGAAGGTGAAGTTAATGGTAGGGTGGAAGTTGTTCATGAAATTCTGGAACTCCTGGAGGGACTTCTCTCTCTCCGTCCACAGAAAATGGATGTCGTCGATGTAACGTTTCCATGAACCATTTAAGGGCTTCACAGGTGATGAATATAAGAGATCCCGTTCTAGGATACCCATAAAGAGATTTGCTATAGAGGGTGCTGCGCAGGTTCCCATTCGGATGCCAAGGACTTGGTTGTAGAAAGAGTTGTTAAATTCGAATGAATTGAGAGTAAGAATGAGTTCAAGAAGACGGATGAGATGAGAGGTGGGAGGTGTTTTTTGAGAGTGGGTGTCCAGGTATATTTGACAGGCTCTAAGCCCGTCATGATGGCTGATGTTGGTGTAAAGGGCTGAAACGTCTGCAGAGACCAGAAATGAATTGTCAGGAAAGGGGGCTGTTTTATTTATATCATTAAGATTCTTGATGAAATGGGTGGTGTCCTGAATATATGAGGGCAATGATTGTACAAGGGGACGGAGGTGATGATCAACGAAGCGGGATATTTGCGCTGTAGAACAGGCCATGCCTGAAACTATAGGGCGGCCAGGGGTGCCAACTTTATGAACTTTCGGGAGCATGTAGAAGAGAGGACAACGAACACTTTTGGGGTCTGGGGTGATGCATAAATTATGTGGTTTCCTCGTCAATGTCGAGTTTAGAGAGTGTGTTGATGACAACTTTCGACTTTTTTTGAGTTTTGTCATTGCGAATATTTTTATATGCCGAAACATCACTGAGCTGACGTGCGCCCTCGCTGACATAAGCTTCCTTTTCAAGGACAACGACTGCGGAGCCCTTATCGAAGGGTTTGATAACGGTATCAGACTTATTGCGGAGTGATATAAGTGCATTTCTTTCCTCGCCTGTAAGATTATCGTTATGTCTGTTGAAAGTTACGTTTTTAATATCATTTCCGACTCTACTGAGGAATATTTCAAGTGTATGATTTCGTTTGGGTGGTTGCCAGGTGCTTTTAGGTTTAAATGGGTATGGAGTATATGTCTCGGATGAGTTGTTTTCTTTATCGAAAAAGAATTCCTTAAGGCGCATGCGTCTGGAGAAATCGTCGATGTCTTGATTAAGTTTGAGGGTATCGATGCTGCGAAGGGTGGGACAGAAACCGAGACCTTTGGAGAGAAGGGAGGTCTCGGCTTCTGAAAGAACGGTGGAGGATAAATTTATAATGTAGTCAGATTGGGATGGCTATATTTGAGGAGCGTTATCAGGGGTAGGGAATGATGGTGGTGAAGGTGGTTGTATGTTTAGGCAATCAACCGAATTACTCGTTGAGGAATAATTTTGTGAAATGGCATGAGTTGTAGAACTATCTAAGGAAATATTTTTTCGTACTTTATTGCGACGGGAACTGTAACGACATTTGTTATATCTGCGGCAAAGTTTTTTACGAAAATTAGCGAAGAGGCCAAGTGCAATGGGGGGTCGATGAATCGGTGCAATGTTGTGTTGATTGTTAGTAGGCAAGTCAATAGGAGAGGAGTCACTATTATTATTGTAGTTATATACATCATTAGTTTCGTTCGATAAGGTAACAAAAGAAACATTATTCCCCGGAGATGAGGGAGGAACATTAACCTGAGCGTGAGACAAGGAGTTATGTTTCGTGTCACATGGATGACGATCGGCCTATTTACACTACTACAATGGATAATAGGAACAATGGTAGAGGTACACGAATAATTGCTACTAATATCATCCAGGGGTATACCCTCGGTAGTTTTTGTGTTTTGACAGGAGCTACTGGGATCAATAGAAACGTCAGAAGACATAATAGGAGATAATACATGTTTGACAGGATTGCCATTAGTACTCTTGTTTGATGCACTATTAAACACAGGGCCAAATGACAGAGAGGGGGGCACTTCATCATTACAGATATTCAACATGGTGTCAATTGTGTCTTTTTTGACATTGTCCTTAATATCATAATTAAGATTGCATGTATTGGGTACCTTAGTAGTAACATCAGGAGTACTACCCTTAGGACAACTGTTAAGGTCAGTGACCTCAACATTAGGGGTATTGGGAAAAATACCTGAGAGGTCAGGGACCTCTGTATTATTTTGGTCAATAGAGGAGGAGATGGTATGATCATATTGGGTAGTATTTTTGATCACACACACAATAGGTCCAATAATAGAATTGTTGGACCTAGGAGAATGGTTTGTTTTAATGGGAGTATAAACAAGATCAACATTATTTGTGGCAGTTGACAGTGAGTTATTTTCATTATTACAACTATCAACATCAGGCGATCCAGATGACAAGTCATTGGATCGAGAGGAACCAACAAATGTTGTGTGAATCGTTGATTCAGGATGTGTGTATTTAGCACTCAATTTGGTACCATAATTATTACTACCAGTACTCTGTTTACAAACACGACTTAATTTGTTTTCTTTGATATTACATAATCTACACTGTTACCTGAGCAACATTAACACGTTTTTAAAATGATCCGAGGTCATTAAAGGGGTGTTAAGGGTATCAAAAATCAGTAACTTCACAGTGCAAGGTGGTATAATTATTCTACTTGCACAGATAGATTGGCAAAAATATACTGAACAAATCTTGGTGACCTTTGACCCCAAAATCAATCGGAGCATTTTGATAATTTGACCTTTGACCCATGAATTTTGAAATCTCATGAAATTAATGACATATCACCTTTTTGTTCAACCCAAAATTCCAATGGTGTTTTGTGTCATGACTTCATTAAATTATTTTAATATTGTGTTGCAGGCCTACATGGCGCATAAATATAATATAA
>JXSR01S014132.1:1861-15739 GCA_000969725.1 Ophiothrix spiculata | reverse complement strand
CTATTAACCTGACCAAGGGCAACAGTCACAGTGACACAGGAGAAAGATACTGGGATACACACAATTAGTTTGTGTTACAGACCAAGAAACTCCAACCATGCTCCAACCCATCATGCTATAAATAGAAAACAGGTCGCTTCGCTCCCTCGGACTCAAAGTTTGCTGCGCGAAATTTTCGATGGCAAGCTATTCTGTTATTCTTTTATGGAGTCCTGTCCCGATCTCCGTGGACAAAGTTTAAACTTTATTTTATCCCTACACATATATTGAACAAATTTTACAATCAGTATGTGATAATTCATTGAATAATGATGAGTAATACTGTGAAAGGCTTAGTGTAAAAAGCGAAAGCGAAAGCAGAAGACTCAGAAGCGCAAGCGAAAATTAGTGTAAAACGCGGAAATTGGCATTCCCTGTTCAGGTCGCATAATACTGAAATATGCCCCATTAAATAATAGTTAGGGTACCGGTAGGTATTTTCTTACTGCGAAGGAAGAGAGTTATTTCCAATCGAGGCCTGAAAGGGTCATCGCCAAAATACAAGAGTAGGGCCTATCTTATATAATGAAAAAGAGTATGGCCCAAGTTGTTAAAAAAAACAAAATTAATAATAGGGCCTATTATAGAAGAGAAAATAATAAACTGCACAACATAAGTCACATGTAAGACATGACCACTGCAAAACAACAAAGCAAAATTCATAGATGTTCATGAATAGATTAGGCCTATAGATTTAAGTGTATTTTTCTAAAAGGTTTTTAGAGTTAGGAAAAAATACTTTCATCATAGGTATAACATATGCTGATGTCAATTTTACAGTGAGATCGTGTGAACTTACGTTGTTTTCACGAGGAAATTTCTTTTATTATGTTTTATGGGACTAGTCAAGTTGAAAATAGTACCGTGGCGATAGCAAATACTAGTGTGCATAGGTAAAGTTGATCAAGTTGAAGAGCCAGCAAAACGTGTAAATTATAATGGATACGGGCATACGGGTATTTAGGACATCTTGATATTGATGTTTTCAAGAAGAAAGATTCATACAAACATTGCTATAATATTGACTTCTCGTATCAAGGTTTCTTTTTAGTATACATTGTTATATAGCTGTGGCTGAATTGATTAAATTACTGCATTTTTAGTAGCGTAATTTAAAGCAGTGATGCTATCGAGTGACTCTACTGCTTGATCACAGAGTTTCCTGGAAGTTGTATAAGTATACTGCACTGATGAACCCTTTCCTAAGAGGGTTTCTCTTTAGTGTGTACTCTACCAGGAAAATGGTGTAAATGCAACCTAAGAAAAACAAGTGGAATCAGTGGTAACATCAAATGATGGTCAATCAAATGACCACCATGAGGAATGTGATCAAGCCATTACATGAAAGTACTAAAACAGAAAGTAAGTCTAATTTGAAAGCCATGGTTGATACGGTTTCAATTTCCTTTAATGCAAGTTGAAGGATAATGATAAATTTGTTTCTTTGGTGAACTTAAAATTGCAATAGTACCGAGTACCCTGCAATGGTAAAGGTGGTTTAAAAATTCAAAAATGATATTACCTTTACAGTAGGCCTACAAGGCTGAATACATAGTTCCATACCCGGGGTTCCATAACTTAAAGAGAAATTTCCTCGGAAAACAACGTAATTTTACACGATCTCACTAGTACAATTTACCACATTATACTTTATACCTAAGATGAACCTCTTTCCCTTGATGGGGTCCAGTAAGAAATTACTAGGCCTATAATTGGACTGATTACACTGATTTTCGCTTTCGCTTTTTACACTAAGCCCTTTGAAAAGATCAATGGTTATAATGTCAGTGCTATGCATGTCAATTTACCAATGTTCAAAATAGAGGTAGTAAATGGTAGTGTTTTCTGAAAAGTTTAGGCCTAACCCTCGTCTAACCAGGTTTTTTTCCATGTAGCACAAAAACGCAAAAACAACCGACCTTAGGCTTTCAGGTAATCTCTTTTACATCCTTTGCGGTCATTGTGATGAAACAATTAAGAGGGTACCACCTAAGGTGGGGTTAGGGTAGACCATCAAAGTTGGGGTGTAAGGGGGGGAGGTTGCAACCCAGCGACATTTTTGACAATTTTAAATCACCATTTTGAAAAAAATATACATGCTATGCGGCTGAAACTTGCAGGGCATGTTAGAATTGTCATATCCCTCCGTTATACGCAAAACACCCGATGAAATTCCGTTATTTAGAAAAAAATGATTTTTGGTGGCCATTTTTGCCAAAATTCAGATGTTTCCGATTTTCGACCGTTATGACGTCATAACTACGTAACGCCTTTTTTTTGTGATCTTGGTATTGTTGGATAGGGGAGGACCATACCTATCTATTGGTAGCAAATCCAAGTTCATAGGGGGTTCCGTTCTAAAAAATTAGGGGGTGGTTGTAACAACCCCCCTTGGTTAGACGCGTTACAAAAAAAGGCTTGGTTAGAAGAGGATTAGATTTCTCCATGAAATTTATTGCAGTTTATTACCAACCGTTTATTAATTCAGCGTTTTTCGAAATTTTGAAAATTACGAAAAATAGGCTTACACCCCTGCATATTTTTGTTTTCCTGAATGCATAATCCAGACGAAAGATGGAACAGCTCATGTACAAAAGATGATTGTCATAGATGTCCACCTTAGATATAAAATCTTGATCAGAAAAGTGTGTAATTTTCATTTTTTAAGTATCAGAAGAGGGCTGCGTTGGAGCCATTTTAGGGTGTGTCTTTATCTTCCAGGAGGGGTCATGCCGGATTTTTTAATAGTGATTTGTGTGAATACTTATCCATACACATTATACCGCTGAAGTATTGTTGAAATTGGCTGACCCCCATCTTCCGACATTTTTCCATACCGTCTGATTCTCTCAGACACATACTCTTAAATGCCTGATATCATAAATAATCAACAACAAAAAAATAAAGGGCTAAAACATAATCTTTTGCACCCTAATTATATTGTAAGCTTGCATCAAAATCAAAATGACACCTGTTCTGAGATCCAAAAAGGTTGCCAAAATGTGTTCAATGTATTCAAAAATAATTGAAGGAAAATGACTAGGTAGGTAACTTCTTTCCGAATAAGGGTGTTAACATGTTTCAAATCCATTATGGGGCCTTTACTGACATCCAAAATGGCCATGAAAATGTGATGTGCAAAAATGGGTTAGAGGAATTTCGAAACAGTATCTAAAATATCAAGTGTTCACAATAATCGATGGAAACTGGCTTTGTGGGTAACAATAGAAGCATTTCTTCCCAAATAAGGGTGTTAGCATCTTCTATATCCAATATGGGGTCTATATTGGGATCCAAAATGTCGTTTTTATGTGCAAAATTGGGTTGGAAGTACTTTGAAATAGAATCACAAACACAAAATGTTCAAAACATTCTATTGAAAATGACTTTGAGGGTAACAATATAGGAGAATTTCTTCCCAAAGAAGGGTGTTAGCATGTTTTAAATCCAATACAGAGCCTGTAATGAGATTCAAAATGTCCACCAACATATCATTTTATACTAAACATGTATTTAAGTACTTTGAAACTGTATCAACAACATGAAATGTTTAAAATAATCGATGGAAAATGGCTTCCAGGGTAACAATAAGAAAAGTTTAGCCAAATAAGGGTGTTGGTATTTTCCAAATCAAATATGGAGCCTGTACTGAGATCCAAAATGGCCATCGAAATACTATTTTAGGCACCAAAATAGGTTTAAGGTGTCTTTGAAACAGCATTGAAAACACAAAATACAAAATAATAGGTTGTAAATGACTTGAAAGGTAACAATTTCATCCCATATAATGTTGTTAGCATGTTAAAAATCCATCATGTAACCTTTACTGTGATCAAAATGGCGACTAAAATATAATTCTATGAATGAAAATGGATATAAGTGACTTTCAAACATGATAAATATTGGATTAAAACATGTTTACAACCTTATTTGGGTAGAAATGCTCCCATAATTGTTCTTGAAGCTATTTTCCATTAATCATTTTGAACATTAATAGTATTTGATACAGTTTTAAACTCACTTTCCCGTTTTTGTGCATAAAAGTTGTATTTTGCAACAATTTTAGATATCAGTATACAGGCTCTATACTGGATTTTAAACATGCTCACTCCCTTTTCTGATTGGGAAAGGTCCTCCAGTTACCCACAACGCCATTGTTTATTAATTATTCTAAACATTTGATGTATTTGATACATTTTAAAACTAAGTTAAGCCCCATTATGGATTTGAAACATACTTACATGTTTGGAAAGAAGTTCTCCTATTGTTACCCTACCTAGCCATTTTTCGTCAATTATTTTGAACATTTGGTGTTTTAGATATTGTTTTTAAGTGCCTCTAACCCATTTTTTCCACATAAAAACACATTTTGGATACTGTTTTGAAGTACCTCTAACCAATTTTTTTCACATAAAAACACATTTATTTTGGATCTCAGAACAAGCGCCATTTTGATTTTGATGCAAGTTTACAATATAATTGAGGTGTATATGATGTCTTTGTGGCTCTTAATATTATGTTATGTTGATTATTTATGATATCAGGTATTTAACGACTATTTTGGTCAATTTTAATGAAAATCAGCTGTTTTGGTGGCCATTTTGAATTTGCAATATGCACATAACATAACTTGGAGTCAGATGAATTGGATATAGCTCCAGAAGCCGTTTCCCCATAATAATTTTGAACATAAATTTTTTACCTGATTAATACATTACCGAAATATGCCGAAAATCGGCACTTTGGCGGCCATCTAAGAAAATTGCCGACAGGGACAAAATTCGAGATGGCTCATGATCTAAATCTGTTAAGATAACCCTTTTCTACATTTGTGCCAAATTTCATGCTTTTATCACCAAATGAACAATTGTTATGAATATTTTAGCTATGATGCATCACTAGAAAGCGCATCACAGATTGAATGAGCTGGTGTTATGGAATTCTGAAGCGTACATCGAAGCAATGCCTTGTAATAAGATATTCTTTAGAGATGTTACAGCTTTTAGTGGAATATCATGATATAGAGCCGTGTGGCTAGAAGTAGCCCTACAAGAAATAAGAAAATAGTATAACCTAATGTTAAAATATGAAAACGTTTGGTTTTGTATGACCAACTGATTTAATCTGAAATTTATTGAGGGAAAGCACGTTACTCAATTTTACGTTTTTGCAAGTTTATTTTGTACCATAATGTTTTAACAAAGTGACTTAAGTAATAAAAGTTTACATATCTAGAAACGAACACATTTTTTGAGAAAATCTTGGGTTTTTTTTGGCCTTTTGGGCTTCAAACCAAGAAAAAAATAACAATGTTTTTAAAAATGACTTCAGAATTGGAATTTATACTTAAAGATGTTTCGTCATTTTTTTTTTCAGGATTTTGACCATTTTTTTTTATTTCATGCCAAATAAGGCCAAAACATGACCAAAATTGAAAAAGGTGATTTTTTTCTTTCTTGAAATGAATACTTTTATAACTTTTAGCATTTTGTTAAATAGTTATGGTTAAAAAATAAACTTGCAAAAATGTAAAATTGAGTAACGTGTTTTCACCCCTTATAATGGATCAAAGAGTAAATGTATACACATTATGTTAAACAAAGTGAAAGGTTTAGAATAAACAATTAACAGTAAAATGAAATGCAAATATTCCTAATTGTATATATAAATAAAAAGGAATAAGAGAAACATGGTTGTATGAAACATTCTGTTTCCTTCAAATATGTGTTTAATATGTGTTAAGGCAAACGAGTAATTCGGTATGTTGTGGCGATATTGAGGAGGTTTAAGAGACTAAACTAAAAGCAAAGCTTGACATTTAAAGAGAATGTATTACAGCTTGCAGGTTTTGTGCAAACAGCATCTCAGATGTGTCACTGATGGGATGTAAAGAATTGTTGAAATCTATATTTTGACTTACCCTCCTCATGAATAACCATATTGGAAAATATACGTCCGTTTTTAGCTTTACACATCACCTTCTATTATGTATTTTGATTTTGTATCTTCATTATCTGAATACAAGTGCAGACTGCAAAATTAAGACATTATATATATTAAAGATATATTATTATCATTTATATTTAATTTAATTTATCTTGTTCCTTTTCCTTTTAATTTATATTTAAGTAAAATTATCAATGACCATATGAAAGCAATTACGTGATTTTTTAATTTATAATATGCATCAAAGTAGTTAAAGCTACATCTTCATGTTTGAATCAGTTTAACACATAACTGCAAAAGAGGATACTACTTCCCCAACATTTGTTTTTTCTGTTCTTCTCACTTTAACTTTTGGCGAAAAAAACAACCCATTGAAATCGACCGCGTTGTCTTAGAGTTAATTAGCATAAATTGGGTGCGAAAAAAATAATGTGCCCATAAACCCTGGAGTAAAATTTTCAAAATTTTATTTCAAAAGTGTATTCATGATCTCCTAATTTTAGTCAAATTTCTTTTGAAAATTCCTTCGGGAAGTGGATTTTTCAAATTTTGATCAAAATCGAGATGTCGCGAAAAAAAGTCGGTTATTTGGCCGCCATTTTTAAACGGCACGTATATTTTATATTTTTTCCTGAAATATTATTGTGATAAACTATATATGGTGTAAAGATTATTAAAAAATTCGACCATGGACCACCCGCCCCGTTTTATGCACTTACGGAAGTGCGGGGTACCTTATGCAGTTAAGTGTTAAAATACATGAGAAGTACGTGGAAATATAAATATATATAATGCTTAAGCAGCGTCATTTAAGGTGTTAAGGGGTTAAACTTAACACAATGCTTGACATTTCAAGAGAGCGCATCTGCAGTCTCAAGGTATTTACAAACAGCGTCACTGATTTGTGAACAGCGGCATTGTAATGGAAATCTGAAATGCACATAGGAATAGGCTTGTTGTTTTGACTAAAGGGATCATTAAGCTTGGACTACTTACTAGCATTCTTGCACTCATGTGTTTGAAAGTAACCACGTATAAAGCTCTATTAGTCTAAACTATAGTACATGTATAAATTATAGAAGGCTAAAAAATATTTTGTGATAACTTGTAACGAGTAGTTATTTTTATTGTAAAGTGTTATTTCAGATTTTGTTATCATGTCTTTGTGTTATCCTCCTTGATTTTAAAAACAATAATATAAACATTATCTAGGGACTTAATGGTAGTACGTTGCGTTAGGTTACTTATTAAGTAGTTGCTTCTTTACGTTTATAAATAAAAATCCATTTCATTTTGGATCTCTTCGGCAAGGACACGTAAAGTGCAAACGTTACGAAATAATTTTTGTAAAATGTGACGTACTTATATTGAAACGTATTGACTACCACAATTATTAATCAGTAATATAAACTTCCAATGTGTCCCTCTTCATATCAACAAAAATCAGAAACTTATTAAATTGTCACATTCTACAGACTCACCAGGTATACACTGTATGCAGCGCCCCAAGGAGGAACATTCGCACTGGGGACCAACGGCTTAAAGTGACTTCCGAACCACGGACCAGTTAGAGTAAAGTTTCTAGCCCAAGGTAACAAGGAGACGTAAACTGCCGGGCCCGGAGCTCGAACCCAATTACGAGACCCGTGCTCTTACCGCTCGGCATCGCTCCCCTTGTGTTAGTCTGTGTGTTAGGCTGTCCCTTTAAAAATATGTAAAGGTATTCGACTATTTAAAAAACAGGGCAATTTCACTAAAACTAGAAACAGAACTTGACATTTCAAGAAAGATATTACATATTGCAGATATAACTGCATTAGCAACTTGAATATGTGACTGAAAATGTGCATTGGAAACAGGCTTATCCGTTATTGTTAAAAATAGATAAGGAGATCTAAAAGTCTCCCACAAATAAAGAAGATAAAGCAACATATAGCTACATGTGGACACACTAAAATTTGCCAAAAATAGATGGTGGAAAGTTATTATTGTAATTAATAACCATTCTTTCGACATTTGTATGTCTTTATTTACTTATTTCTTACTTAAAGGTCTACTTATCCCTACAAGAATTTCGATCAATCAAGGCGTGACGATCATCGCATAATATGATAAACGCGTATGTGTGTTGTCCATACGCGCGTTTGATTGGCGTTTTATGAGAAAATGCATTCAGCGCTAATGACATCACGTACGCCAAAATATACGCGGGTCATTATAAGAAATAATTGTTACATTATAATGACCGCGCAGTTGCTTGCGTGAAAAAGAAATAATCCTAATAGATTGGATCGGGCTATAACGCAGGTTATTAATAACCATTTATTCTAGTGTAACTATAACCACTCCTTCAGTTCACAGACTTTGTAGCGTCCAATCACATCTCTATTTTGCCACACGATAAGTTTTGAATGTGTAAGGTTAGTACCCTCTAAAAGGCTTGATTGAACATTTTGTTCTTCCCATTTGATTTTCAAGTCAACTTACTTCTGTCTATAACTGACCCAACTTCAAAACCTCGGTTCCTTTGTGGTTATTTGTTGATGCCGTCATACCTTATATCATTACAGCTTAAATCAAATATTGGCCTCCTACAGAAAAAGTCTGCATGTTGGCAATCGTTCTTATTTGGCCATGTCTACTCACCTCCATGCTTCTGGCCATCCATGCTTGACAAATCATATCAAGTCAGACATCCATCACTACATTCGGTTTGCAGGCTGGATAAGGATATTAGTTTCATCAAATGTTTTAACGACCAATGTTATAGGGCATGATTCCTGTTCAAGCTGCTTCCGCTAAACCTCAATAAAAACTGGGCAAATAACCTTGCTCAAAGGCATACTTCATTGCATTTACTCATTTTAATCATATTACTTTTGTTGCGAACAATCTCAGGCTTTCTGAATGTGGCTTATACATCTGAACATAGTAGATTATATTCCAAAAATGAGTTAAATAGTTCTTCCTATTGATTTAATTACTTTAAACAAATCAATTAAGTTTTCAAACTAAACTATACACATAATTCAAAAAATAATATATATATATATATATAAATAAAACTATTTACATTACCTTTAACATTTCAAGATTCAAAAACCATGTCCCTATTTTAACCTTTTAAAGGCCTCTTTAAGAAAATGCCCATCCCCTCATGTTCACCTTATTTCAACATTTAATTGTATTTAGTCATGTCTACACAACGCCTTGCTTCTGGGCATCCAGGCTCTTTAGATCCTTTTAAGCAGCAAAGTAAATGTTATATTTAGGTTAGTTGAGGATGTTACTTTCATCTAACCTTTTTTTTTTAAATGCTTGGTATCTCATTGATATGTTTTTGCTCTTTTTTGCTCTTTAAACTTTGGTTCTAGATATTTTGTTTGTAAACAGTTTCTTAAAACGACTGAAGTAAATACAACTGAATTAAATAAAGACCTTTCTGAAGATCATCTCAATAACTTTGTACTAAAGTACTCTTTAAAATCTAAAAAACAACAACTTACATCTAATAAAGACCTGCGTCAGATTAAAACCCACATTTCCCTTAATGTTCAGCTTTTTCATCAGTCATCAGAATGTGGTCATGTCTACTCACCAACATAATTCGGGCAATTCGTGTCTGGCAATTCCTTTCACAGCGCATATCAATCGTTCAGTTAGCTTTCACCATGAGTATAATCCAACATTGTTGACTGTGCATGTTAGGCGGCAGTATTTCTTTTTATCTTATCTCTTTTATCAGCCCTATTTCCAATGACCAATTTATTCGACATGTCTAAATTATTATTTTAACCAAGTTTAGAGACTTAAAATACAAACAAAATCAAGTGTCCATACAGTACAATTTACATAACAAAAAGACTCCGGACAATTATGTCATTTTATTTTGTGGTGACTTATTTGTGCAATTTGTTATATATTTCGCAGTGCAGTGTTTAGTTTATAAATGTATAGGTCCCTAACTATACAAGTATTGTTTTACATGGTTATGAGCTTATAAATAGCTACACCTTTTTATCATGTGGTGCTTATTTGAGCAACTTATATTTCATGGTGCAGTGTTTTATAAATGTATATACATATATTTATAAGAAATATTGTTTTACACGGAAATGAGTATAATTATACCTTTTTAATTTATGTAGTGGCTTACTTATGGCTCATTCTCCGATAAACCGTGCAACTTTGGTTAGAGAAATGTTGAAATTTCGACTACTAACAACTCATGAAAAACATACAAAATCATAAACTCTTATGGCTTCTGAAGAAGAAAAAGTGCATGGGATATGTTTTAAAAATACTTGATTTTTAACCATTGTATTCCCTATACCTAATGTTCGTATCTGTTGGTTCGTATCTGTTGGAATCTTTTTTTGAATATTCATTATTGAGAAAATTAGTTTTCATACAAACTTGATCTTTACACTAAATTAGAAGCTCTACACATACTACACTGTGGTGTATTATTTCGCTCATAGTGTACCGCGTTTTGCGAAAAGGCGACAAAATGTGTGGTTCGTATCTGTTGCGACGTGACAGTCACATAGGGTTTTTTTGATATTAATATCCTTGTAAATCATTACTGTAAATATATAATTCTATTTAACATATATGTTATTCAAGACTGAAGTTTACTTGATAAATCTAATGCGGAATCATCCATCAACATATTGATTTTTACACTTTGTTATCGATTTTAGAATTTGGTTCGTATCTGTTTGCAATATTGGCGACATGATTTAAAAAGCTATTATGTCATATTAAATACTTAATATAATTAAACTTTATATGTCATTACTAATACCTATTACGGGCTATTAAAAAATATGCATTGCGTTTGAAATGCCCGAATATTTTAGGAACGGGGCCACATAAAACGTAAAAAGTATGGCTGGCGACATGGGGAAAAGTAACGATTTTGCATTTTCAGATTAATCGTTATCTACTTTCCTGGCATGCTAAAATGTTTAGCTTCACACATGTTACTAATTTGACTTTAATGTATTAACTAGATCACTCAAATTATTTGTAATAGGCTTAACAACGCTTAACTAGTAACACGAACATGAGCGACACCAAAACGGCAAAGTTGCACGCTTTATCTGAGAATGAGCCTTATGCAATTTGTATATATTTCGCAGTGCAGTGTTTTTACTTTATAAATGTATAGGCCCTTGTATTAAGTAGTGTTTTGCATTGAGATGAGCTTAGTGACATTTTTCATCATGCGATGCTTATCAATTTTGTGCAATTTGAATTTCACAGTGCAGTGTTTTATAATTTTAAAACAAATGTTAAACAATGTATATAAATTAATGTTTGACGATGTTCACACGGAAGATTTAGTTTCACCTCTTTATTATGTATAGTGGTTCATCTGTGCAATTTTCCTGTTGTTGTTTTTTTTCCCCGACAGTGTAATCCCATAGAAAAGTTTTATCCATTTTTTTATGTTGTGGTTTTATGCAATTTGTAATTCCAAGTGGAAAAACTTATTATTTTAAATATAACACTTTAATGTCCCAATTATTGATGGCTTTATCAAATCTCTTGTATTGTCAATAATCATATTATGAAAACGTTCACATTATCAAGGGTTGAAGTGTTTGGCACGATATTTTAGTGTGTCTTCATCCTAGTTTAGAGGGTGTTTACATGATCCACGGCCCTCTTTTGTCAAGTTGATAACGTTCTGTCTCTGTTGATGTCTTGAAACCTCACATCACATTAATATCGTGTAGTCCACTACAACTCAACAGGTTTTTTTTGTGTATGTTATTTAATTTGTTTTGATTCATTATCATGTTTTAATATTTTTTAGTCATTTGATGTTTTTAAACTAGAATTGTATTATAAGGTATGTATGCATGGCCCCGAGTAAGAACAGCTAATGGCTGATCGGGCTTACCCTGGGTAAAGAAACATTTTTTTTGATCCCTCTCGTACATATGAGCCGCACATTTAATTTTCTTCTCAGTATGAAAGTGCGCTCTTTACGTTTGACATAATTTGCGTTGAAATTGAATTTCAAAAATGGTAATTGCATCATGTTTGTTATCAAAACAGTTCTACAGGTCTTATGTATCAAAACATATGTCTATAGTTGCCATACGAAACTTGGATGTAAAGTTATAAGCAATTAAACATGTGTAGTTAATGTTTGGACACCCTGTATGTACTTTGCCATGTCTTTGCTCCACCTAAGTCCCGACTATCTATGTACGACACACATAATCAAGCAACGCATCTTTTATGGATTAAAATATATATTACGTTCATCAAACCCTGTTGACAACTCATGTTACAGAGCGCGAATTTTTGATTGATATGCTTCTGGTTTGCAATATCAATGGAATATGAAACTAATCAAACAGTCTAATATTATATCTTACAACGTTAAGAGATATCCCTTAAAAATATTTCCAGCAGCTGAGAAACAAGTGCAATAAATTATTTTGTATTTATTAAAACCTCAAATGTTGTTATTTTTGGTATAGAAAGGTGATTAAACATAGTGTAAATCATTACGAGTACCTCATCAATAGTATATAAGGTGGCCTTTTGTAATCGTATGTTAATGTAACAATTGTACTGACATCTACATTTAGATTTTGTGTTTAAGATTTCACCAAATACTCTACATTCATGTACCATTACCTACTTTAAAATAGATCTACATAATACCATCTTCTGAAGGTATTGGTAAGAATTTTTAAATTTGGACTACTTTTACGTTTGATCTAATTTCAGATCGACTTTTCGGCTTGTTTGAGCCGGATGGTCACATATTCACATATATATATCAGTAGTACAGTTGTTTGTTTATCGTATGGACATAAAATATCCAGGCGTGCAATGCTCTTCCAATATCCATCCATTAGCAGGTTGAGTGGAAACATCTGACTTAACATCATGTTAACAACGTATAGGATTGCATATTATGGCTTATATATCTGTTAACCGTGAATCGTGTAGTTATTAGCATACATTTCAAGCCATACGGAGCTCTTCCGATACACATTTATCAGCAATTCTGCTGAAAACAAATCTGAAATATAATCATGTGAACGACTTATATCGTATGGCAGGATAACCGATGGCTTATAGACAAACTGGCTTATAGCCGTGGTAGATCAAGCTCTGAATATTAATAGGTAAGAACTAATTTCAAATCACCTCAAGCTGTGCATTCGGTCAAGAAAGTCAAAACCTAACAACTGACCAAGTTCACTTTGGTTTACAGCTACAAATGTTCGGCTAAGTGTACGGCCGGGCATGTACGGCTAGTTATTTTGGGGGCTATAACCAACTAACCAATTTTTTGGCGATGGTATGATTGGTATCAAGAGTAATTTTGCCATACTTCGAGTTTAAGGATCCATACTAGAGTTTGGTGTTAGGGATTTGACTTATATAGTTCGTTGCTTGGGCTTCCCACCATTAGCGTGTTCATGAACTATGCACTATTAACTAGCGCCATCATATCACTCGTTGGTCACTTCCCATATCACTCGTTGGTCACTTGGTCGTGATTAAAATGTAACTGGACTCCAAGGAAATGCAAATAATGTTAAAGAGGGAGGCAATTGACATGAAACGAGTAAAATGTATTATTTTGCAGAGAACATTTTTTTAATTTGTGAATTCGACAAATAAAAAATAACTGTTTAACATAGCTCAAAATTAAAAGGGAAACAAACTAGCTCAAAATTAACAACAGCTATTTGCAAGTAATATTTTGTTTGTCAAGAGGGTATCGTATTGTCTACGCTAGAAAGGTTTGTTTCTATAAACCTCGCTTGCTTTAAAATTAGAGACTTTCTTCACAAGCAAAATGACTATCATGATATCTGACATATTCTGATATTCTCAAGCCTTATTGTGCATTTT
>JXSR01S014131.1:17485-31294 GCA_000969725.1 Ophiothrix spiculata | reverse complement strand
GATTTGTCCGCGTATTTTTAATTGCTAATTTTTTGTAGCATTAGACTGGTTTATCGAGAACCGTGGCGTCTCCTATATTCCGCACTCCACTATATCTGAAATACTTCATAAGTGATAGAAAATTTCATTGTTTTCTAGAAAATCAAGTGCATTGAAATACCATAAATGTGAAATTTTTGGCTAAATAACACACCATATTTGCATGTAAAATAATAGGGATGTCCATTTGTGGCGTGCAACCTACAGAGGGTTTGCACGTGACGTCATCGTACTCACAATACCATTTTCACGACAAGAATATACAGTACATTTATTTAGTTTAATTTTCAAGTCTTGATTTGAAGTCAATCACAAGTTACAGTCGATTTTGATGTCTTGTTTACATTACAAATTACTCCGGCCCCACCAAGATGGCGGCGAGAACGGTTGCGTGTATGGTGCGTATCGCGTCGCACAAACCCTCTATTATGAGTCCCGTGCTCTAACCGCTTGGCCACGCTATGAACAGCCTGTGAAAGGCTCTAATCAAGCCAAACTTTAATATATAAATCAATCAATCAATCAATGATACAAGTACTTGCATAACATGCATACCCCATGAAGGAGTCTATTCGTACAGGGGACCCACGGCTTTACGTGACTGTCCGACCACGGAGCAAGTAGAGTAAAGTTTCTTGCCCAAGGAAACAAGGCCGGAGACGAAAACCGCCCGGCCCGGGGATCCAACCAACAACCTCTGTATTACGAGACCCGTGCTCTAACCGCTCAGCCACGCTCCCCTCAATCTCATCGAAAAATGTAATTGTTAATCAAAAGAGTGTTTTTGTTAATTTTCTATCTACATTTAACAAACAAACAAACAAACAAACAAACACCTTATAAGACTAATCAGTGAATAGGACAAAGTAAATTCTACAATGTAACCATAAACCAATCTGAGGGCAAAACACTCTGAAACTCGGGAGAAGCCATCTCTGTTTTGAAATAAGAAAGCAGGAGGCCACGCCATCGATCCTCATCATTTCCTCCTCACAAATAAACTTTTTATTAAAAATCCTCGTATACTGACCCTTTTTTGTAACACGTCTTCCAGGGGGCCGGAGGGGGAGGGGTGGGTCACCAGCCCCCTGCGATTTTGAAATTGGGACCGCCAAAGTTATATTATCACAGTGTTACTATAGTATAGGGTAGGGTCTCCTCTTTCCATTGATACCAAGATCATAAAAATCGGTCGAGGCGTTACGTAATGTGGGCAAAAAAATCGTAATAGGCCTAAAAGTTCGAAATGTCCGATTTTCGTCGATGTTTTTTACTAATAAATGACGGAATTGACAATTCTAACATGTCCTGTAAGTTTCAATTCCATATCATGCAGATGTTTTTCAAAATGACGATTTAAATTTTTTCGAGGTGGCAACCACCCCTTACCCTCGGACTTTGACGGTAGGTGGTACCCCTGATTTTTTTTTATCAAACTGACCGCAAAGGATGTAAAAACAATTAGCTAAATGCTCAGGGCCGCTTCACTTTGAGTTTTTGTGTAATCGGCGATCATCCGTTAGGGGGGGGGGGGGGGGGGGGGTGGTAGGAAGACGAGGGTTAAGGCGATGTAAGCCGAGTCGGTATCCATGCAGATACGCGTGGGCCCTCAGAAAAGAAATTTGTCGACGTAGTAAAATGCTGGTATTTTAATTTGCATAGGCACTAACGAATTCCCCAATTTGGATTGGAAGGTTAAGGATCTCACTACCGGGATCTCACTCCGGTATCTCAATTGGTACTTCTTTCAATTTTGTAATAGTCGTTTCCAAAAACAGTGATATAAAATTTGGTCCACGTTACATCGTTGTGAAGATATATAAAAAAGACTGAAACTGGTATTTTTGTGTTTCACGATTAATAACAAATACGTTTCGGACGGAAGTCCTTCATTTGAGTGAATAAATTCGACGGAGAGTGGCTGTGAATGCGAAAGAAAGGGGAGCGCTCGCTCACTGAGGCGACATGCGATACGGTTTGTCCAAAAAAAACCCCCTCTCGTTTGCTTATCATATGCTTATTGAGAGTTAAAGTGCTGATCTACAGTGTATCTTCCGTTTTCTTGTGGGTTATGTTTTTTCCGGAATTCCATAAAGCGATTGATTTGCAATGATTTCTTGCGTTAACTACTTTATTACTAAAATCGGCAGAACACGTTTTTGATACTTCGTTTCCACGCTTACGATACCGGTACCATCGATCAAAGGAGCGGCGTGGTGATTATCGCCTTTCATGCCATTCGATTAGTGTCATTTTTGGATGCTTTAGTATGTTCTTCTCTTCAACATGTTCAAATGTTCGGCCATATCACCAACTCGATACTCCTTTCATAACACTTAACTGTACCATGGTACCCAACATTTGGTTTTTCGGTTCTCGCATTTTACCGCCGCAATATTTCGGGCTGTCAATTTTTGTAATTGCCTTAAAGGTGTAGGTTCCTATATGTGTATAATTTACTTTTAACTGATTGACCTTCACCTCTGAAAATAAATTATGCAAGGTTTCAATCTTAGCTTGTAGCTGCTTGTGTCTTGTTTTCTCTTGAGAGGCAAATGAAAGTATGCAACCCTGGGAATGAGGCTGTATTATACAAAAGAAATGAAAAATAGGTATACCAATTAACTTTAAATTTTCTGCAATATCTCCAAAACTATAAAGAATTGGTGAGCTTAATCAAGGCATCACATAATTTTTACAACAGAAAATCTGCCGGAAATTCGTATTATTTTCTTTATTTTTTGCTGTGTATTTTCACCAGTTTCTCGAAAAGTGTTCTGTCGTTTTCGGGTGAGTCATAACATATATATGGTGCAAAGATTATTAGGGCATTCCCACGGTAACGGAATGACATTCAGACACATTTCTTGACATTCTAGCAACAATAACTTGAACATTTAAAAATTATTTCCAACACCATTTCCATAGATATATAATTATAAAATGTATTAAAGTGTATTAAAATCATAAACTTGTTTTTTTTCAAATTCTTATCGTTTACAAAATATACGTATGTAAAGGGTCGGTAACGGAATGACGTCAAAATGGACAGGTGTTTTGTGCCTTTTTACATACATTTCACTGGAACTCTGTGAATTTTTGAGGGCAATATGATTACAAATATATTCAATGTGATAACTATAGTTATAGTTTCAATATGTAAGATTCAAATGGAAAATAGTTTTCATCTTTGGATATACCTCGTTGAACCATTTAAGAGTTGGTAACGGAATGACGCTACTTAAAGGTGTGTGTTCCGATCACTTTCACTCACAAAATCAAATTGGAGATTTTGATACCACATGAAAGTGCATATTTATCTCATAACCCCTGTAAATTTTCACACCTATATTATGTTTCCTTGAAGAGATATGGTCAAAAATGTGCTGAATTAATGGAATATTTTGTTAACAAAAATAAATATCTTATAGGTCTCTACGGGTGTTTCTCGAACACATTTTTGCTTATAACATTAATTTGGCTCAAAGTATACAAATGAAACTTTACGATTGCTTTCCATAGGTGATGACCCTTCATTTAAATGTGGAAAAAGGGTATGTTGATTTTTTCACCAGATCGGAACACGTACCTTTAATTGATTATAATTAACGAACCAAACAAAATCAAGGAATAAACTTTACATCACGGGTTAGGGCTTTGCATTCAAAACCTAATAAAACGTGAACTGCAATTTTTAATAATTTAATAATACTAAAACTTTAGGTAACAGAATGGCGCCGAAACTTGTCGAAATTATGGGAGCCGTTTCCGCAAAAAGAAAAATGTAAAATGAAAATAACTATTGTCGGGCCCGACAGTAATTACAACACAGTACGGTAGCAATATGGAGATTTTTAAAATGCTGAAAAGCTTTCAACTTGAAAACGAATGGTTGGAATCAAGTGAAAATTTCAACATATATTTATGTTGTGCTCTTCTTTTTATTTAGCTAGAAACGAGGTGATGTTTTCGTCCCATCAAAATCACGAATGGCACCTTTAATGAATAATGAAATGAGAGTCATTGAATTAACATTGTAACAATTTACCCCATCTAGAGTAACGACCTATATGCTAAAACCTTACGAAACCTTTCTTTGTTGGTGATGGTGTTTCATGATCTGCATGTTGATCACCCGAAACACGTTTTAGGGGTAGGGGAGACCGGGGATGGAAGTTTCACGGGTCAGACAACAAGATATGACAGGCTAACTATAACATTCAAGTATTGCCTACACATAGCTAAGCATGGTGTCCCCAATGTTTTGTTAAAATATTATGGCATAAAAACAATTTTTTGTACTCTCTAGTAAGTTTCTGACAAAACTTTAATTTTACTTTAATTTTAGCTTCTTATCTTAAATATAGTACATGTATGACACTTGTATATCCCAAAGCTATGACCTGTAATTCTGCTGCAATGTAATGTTATGGTCAAGTTTGTGTGCATAAATCCCCATGGGGATTGTTGTTACACCATCATACTGTGGCAATGTAACAACTTACCCCAATTACATTTACTGTGGTGAACTTGATTTAGTTTCAATTTCTTGTGCAAATATCATTTAAAGATACATTTTTTATTGCTAAAATGAATAAGTAGTTTTATATACCTCATATAGAGATTACTGTCCTCTTATTGGTTAAAAGTGAGGGCTTGGATTTAACTAGGCCCGGGGCATATTTTTCACTAGGCCCGCTCAGCAAATTTAGCGGCGCCGGCTGAGACTATTATACCTGACCAGGTATAATAGTCTCAGGGCGCCGGTGTAACACGAGCAATACGCGCGCGACTATTGACCATCGGGCGTTTTCAGTTCAAAAATGATTATTTTAACCAACCAGATATCTATATATTTAGGCAACGAGGGGAGCGTAATTTGAAGATTATGTGTACAAGCGCTGGAATTTCAGCTTTCTTTTGACATCCTATTTCTGAATTTGACTGAAAAATAATGAAGTTATGAACTTTTAAACCCTTGTCAATTAAAAAATGTTGCAAATTTCATTTTTCGCATAGTACAACTGACGCGTAAAGAACACCAATGATTGCCACATTTTGTACTGTGCGTTCATTTTCGCACAAGCGAACCTTTTTTTCATGTTCGGACTAGCGAACCTTATTTCAAATTCGGACTAGCGAAACCTCAGGTATAGGAAAATACGCTTTCGGACTAGCGAACCTTATTTCATTTTCGGACTAGCGAACCTTCGGACTAGCGGGCTGATACCAAATTTTCATGATTTGATAGCAATGGAAAGAAGAGACCCTACCCTATACTATGATAAAGTAATCTTACTTTGGGCCTGTCAATCTCAAGTTCACATGGGGTCACTTGAACGACGGATTTTGTTGAATTTTGTAAAAATACATTTCTGGCGTAGGTTTTCTTGATACCTCAAAATATAATAATGCTATGATATTATAATTTTGCAAACACCGAGCAAAGATATGTATGGAAATTTACGCAAAGTTTGAATTTTTCTATACTGCTACAGTTTTTTATCATTTGGAATATATTTATTGATTATTATTCCATTTTAATTACTAATTATAAATGAAAAATTAATGAGGAATTAAATGACTAATTACTTGCGGAAAATACAGTTGATTAGATTAATCATGTTAATTGGTCATTTAATCCAGGCAACCATCAAAATTAGGTTCAAAATGACAGTTTTCTTGATTATTGATTAGACATTTAACTTATTGACGTTAAATAATAATACCGTTAAAATTGAATATAATAGGACATAGAAGTATCTGAAATGATCGAAATTAATCTCAGTATTTGAAATTGCTGTTTCAGCTTCCGACATACAGCTTTAGCACCATTTTCTTGAATAACAAATATACCATATATAACGACTAACTAACAATTCGTCTTCTTATACCAATTTCTTGACCAATTAATTTTTACAGTGGTATATACAGAGATGAACAGGGCATTGAACAGGGCACTTTAATGTTACTAACATACAAACAATGTAAATTAAAATTTTATACGCCAAACTATATTTGACGTATATTTGGTCGTATACAGCAAGTGGTCAGAACAAGTGGTCAAAACAAGTGGTCAGGTTACGGAAACACCGTTACAGACGGGATAATATTTATAACTATATCATACAATGAGTCGAGTCATAACCAACATGGTAACTCAAGTTGCGACTCGTTTTGTCCATGAATAACAAGCACACTTATTGACAAGCCATAATCGTATTGGCTCTTTCATAATCGAGTTGGTAGCCCACGTCATGCCTAGCTTTGTCCATGATATCTGCTATAATAAGACTGTCCGAATGGCTCATAAGAACTGATTCTATTTTTCCTGAAAAAAAGAGAGAAAACAGCAGTTGAAATAGAATGAAAATATTGACTACATCAGCAGATATCGTCTCATATGTATTTTGGTGTATTTTTGAAAGAAAAATCTCGAAAAATAGCTACAACAAATTTGAATTTGGGAGGGTGTGGCAGGGGTAGGAAGGAAAATAAAAGTGGTGCGGCCATTGGTAAAAGCGGTCCATTAGGGTAAAAGCGGTCCCTTAGTTATTAAAAATAAGAAACAACTAAGACCCAGTAGACTACTATGTTGTTGTTATTTATGCTAGGACTATAATAAAACGCATCAAATTAAATAATTTTCTTTTTTCTGACTGTAAAGCCCCCCGGAAAAGCCCACACGGCCTACAAGGTTCCGACGCCCCTGGGGTGTGGTCTAAGTTACTTGCATAATTTAATCAAAATGGTCCTTTGAAGTTATAGTCAGTGCCTACATATGGGACTCCGCATCAGGATAATGAAGAACGGAAAAGATGAATCAGAATGACGACGCCCAAATGTCGGACTCTTTTTGAACGTTCCTATATTCGAAAGATTCTGCAATGTATCGAGATATCCGTTAGAAGTCATCGGCAGCAAATAAGGCTAAAATGAAATAATACGTCGAATGCACGGAGTCAACACAAAACACCACTTTTGAAAATGCACTGCTCTAGTACGAGGGGTATCAAAAAGTTTTATAATTTACCCAGAAGGATTGAGCTATATCAATGGAATTTTGTCAGAATAGCCACCCACTCGTCTTTATGTACATTATGGCGCAGAAATTATCTCATAAGTAGTTTTACTTTCTTTAAAGGTAGTGATTGATGGCATCTACCTACCCGCTTAAAATATAAGCTGCATGGAGGAAATTGAGACATGCGGCGTTTGCAGAATTACAGGGCCCAGTAAATCTTATTGAAACCACCAAAGTTTATTTTTGATACCATTGTAGGGGTTCTTCTATCCATTGATACCAATATTATGGAAATCGGTCCACGAATGACGTCACAATGGCGTAATAAAACATGACGACCTGAAAATGTTGATTTTCATTGCAATATAAAATCAGATTTTTTCAATAGAGAGGATCCCTACAATAACGGTCTATAGACAGTCAGTTAAAACTGGTAGAAATGTGTTACTTTGCATGCAATTTCGTTCCTGGCAACATTTCTTCTGGGTAAAGTTTAAAACTTTCTGATATCCCTCGTAAATGTTCCATCTTACCCATCTATGCTGTAATATGAAACCGAACTGGGCACCTACCTGACTTTATGCATTGGCTTGTATTGTCCGCCTCGCATCTAAGGAATTCAATTCTAATATCCTCACTCTGTGCTGGGAAATCCAGAACGGTACATCTTCCTTCGGAATCGGTAACTTCTAGTTTGGTCGGTCGATTCACCGAGTCCAGCTTTTGCAAAAAGAAGTTGTTGCCATTAATAGCTTACTTGTGTGCCCTAACAGTCTCTAAACTACCACTGTCCTTTGTCGGTGATATTATTTTCCTTAGTCAGGTTTTTTATAGACATCATAATAGTTGTTAGAATCATAGTTGTCACCTCTCGATCAAATAGCAATCTGTTCGATTGGAGACTTAATAGGCAAGGGGCAGCCTAGCATTTATACACACATTAGAGGTATAGGGGCAACCTACTTTTGAGCAAATACTGTTGGCAAGGGGCAGCCTTCAGGAAGACTCTTTTAAGAGCCACGGATATCTCATAAGAACAACACATTAGAGGTTAGGGGCAACCTACTTTTGTGTGAATCTGTTGGCAAGGGGCAGCCTTCAGAAAGGCTCTTTTCAGAGCCACCACAATCTCAAAGAGGTGATCTGCTTTTAACACTGTTGGCAAGGGGCAGCCTTCAGTGAATGGCTCATGCGAGTCATCAGTGGGAAGTGACGGCCCACATGTCTTTATAATAATATTTGTCCTGAAGAAGTCAGAGCTACTCCTGACGAAAGCTTGACAGTTCAAAACTTGTCCGACGGCGAACCCGTTAAAATCTACCAATCATAAGTCACATATGGTTTGTGATCGATTGTAGTTTATATTGATACTAATCCGTTTATGTCATCGAGCAATTTGGACAATAATCTCGATTGTTCCGTCAACCCATGCGCATTGGAGAAATGTTGGGGTAAATATTACGAAATAACGATAAGAATGGATTCTCCAATCTAATATCCTCAGCTCAATTCAAATAATTCTGGCATATGAACTGCAAGACACATATCTAAAGTTTTCACCGTAGTAATTATTAGCAAAAGTAATTTCTTTCCAACTAACCTTTATTCTGCCCTTGGTGCCACATATCTGCGCCTCTCCATACAACTGAGTGGAGACTGAGCATGTGAGAGAGGCTAGTCCATTGTTGGGAAATTGGAGATTTAGCATTGCTGTATCGTCGACACCTACAGAACACGCAAATGAGAGAATGGATCAAGAGAACAGATCAAGATCAATCCGCACGTAAGTACAAAGATCCGGATCTTAGATATCTGGAAAATGCAGAGCAGATTGATCTGGAGATGCAGTCGATGTAAATAGATCAGTAATGAGTCCTGGTAATGACCCTGCACAGGCGTCAAATTCAGTTGCCGTCCTTATTGCTTCAATTACTTTGCAGGTACCGTATATGCAGCGCTCCATGAAGGAATATTCGCAAAGGGGACCGGGGAAAAACGGCTTAACGTGACTTTCGAACCACGGAGCAATTATCGTAAGGTTTCTTGACCAAGGAAACAAGGAGACGTGTGCCAGGACGAGGACACGAACCCAGAACCTCTGTGTATTATAAGTCCTGTGTTCTAAACCGCTCGGCCATGCCATACCTTTTGGCTATTGAACTAACCGAGTAGATTCAAAGACACACTCACATATTTTGCAGGAATGTATCAACATTTGAAATAAATAAAAAATACTGGGGATTTATAGTGCGCTATGCCTCCAAGATTTGTAATTCCACTGCACAGGGGTTCGCTAACCACTGTCATCGACTGTGGCCCAAGTAAGCTCCATTCCACACCAAGCATATATCAGGTTCTGCGGCAACCTCTAGGAATCTTGATCAGCCCACGATATGCATCGCTGCCTGGATCAGCTCCCTGAGTTTCGTACGGGTTTCCACGAGACAATTAGCAGATCGTTCTTTGTCCAAGGGCATTTCAAGCACACTCAACTTTTTGGCACTAGCGGGGTTAGAACTCGGGACAAATCAGAACAGAATAGGCCTGCATAATGCAGCGCTATAAAGATTTTTCTCACACTAATAGGCCCCTATGGTTTCGGTTTCTCTTTGGTTTAATGTCTAGGCTATATCATGTCGATTATAATGTTGGGTATATAAAAAAAAAAAAAAACTGGAATGAAAATAACAAGCAGCATCAATAATTCACATTCCCACATTAAAACCAATTTAGAAATAACAAATTACGTCAAAATCTGAAGACTTAGAAATATATCTAACAATAACAGGCAATATTTTTGTTTTTTTTGTTGTGAACATTCATAAAAGTTTATCAATTAAACCTTACCGCTCTCTGTCAGAAATCCTTTGGCAAACACCGACAGGGGTTCTTTCCCGCCATACACCATCACAGCAAATTGAACAAGATACACGCCAATGTCTAGAATACCACCACCTCCAAGCTCTGTCGGCAGCAAAAACGGTCGTAATGTTGAAAAAAGGGAACATTTAAGGTGAAAATGCTTTAAAATGTTCTGTTTGCATAGGTTGCTCCAAAATTAATTTAAAGTAACTTGGAGAATATAAATTCATATGCTGTATAGTATAAGAATTCCTTGACGGCTTTTCCGAACTGAGTTGATCGGATGTCAAAGTTCTTATTATCGATTTGTACTAGTCTCTTATATACGGTTGGAGAATCAAATTAAACTGAAGTCGTGATATCTGTGTTATGATTATTACGAATATTCTCCAATTTGGTGACAGTTAATAACTGAAAACATGTACACCATTTTGGTCATACTGAATAATATAACCCCAAGATCCACTTTGAGCTTTGGGAGGGGTGACTACGGTACTACCAGTACCCGTTATTATGCTAACATAGAGTGTTTTGATAATGACAAAAAACCCTCTCTTGGGTAAAATAAGCCATTACAGAATATTTTGTAAATTATATATGCTGATTTGTCTAATTCTAACAATATTTTCAGCTTTTTTTTTATTTCATCTATGACAAGTGAAACATATATTCTTTATCTTATTCCTTGAAAGGCCAACAACACCTCCATGACAATTTTAAAATATATATTAGCACAAGAGCTTTCAAATCGGTTTATTTGTTGAAGTTCTCTTGGACCATTAACATGATTAAGGGGCCTGTTAACCCTCCGTTTGTTCGGTAGTAGAATTTAGTTTTTCTGCATTTTCTGATACTTCAGCATGTTACCTTTTATTACAGACAATAAAATACTACAAAACAAAACATTTAAACTTATTTATAGGTAAAATTAAAAGATCATTTTGACATTTTACAGTAAAAAAAACATGTGGCTGTTGGCGGGAAATTACGGGCATAGATACGCGTCCTATATTTTGCGTTTAGGTTGCGTGTTTTGATGTGCGTGCCTTTTTGCGCGGTAACAAGAACTGCGTGCGCGGGTGAACGCGTTGCGTTATGTTCTTGCATGAGCACATTTGTTAAAATCCCGCAATAAACTTATCAATATTGTAAACAAAGACCAAATAATTGAACATTGGTATTTTAGATTTCTTTCAATATTTACAAAATAAGGAGCTTAAATTCGGATCTGAAAGTTGAGTACAATACTTACCAATAATATCAATTACATAATAAGTTTTATTGTCCGATGCCCAAAGTTTAGACCTCAAAATTCATGGATTTTAGGTCAAAATGTGTGATTTCTTCATTAAACATGGGATTTCTCCATTTCAGTTTTGATGAAAAAACATCATTTTTACGGGAAACGTAACTAAAAAAACTAAAAAATACAAGGAAAGCCTTTTCAACCATTATGTACAGTGTATCAAAATCTAGGATCGCGTTTCTCATTTTTCAATTTAAGGTCCTAAAATCAAAGATATTCATTAGTTTCTATCAAAATTGATGCAGATAAATGTCGGAAATTGCACATTTAACATGGTTTTTATTATATTTCGAAAAGTTCGGCTTTATTTAAAAAAATAAAAAATGCGATCCTAGATAATTGTGTGCAGTTTCCAAAAAAATATATGTGATAAAATGGCAGTAACAATTATTTTAGTTACCTTTCCCGTTTCATGTGTAGGCAAAAGCACTGCTTTTTGCATTTTTTTACCAAATATGGTCATTTTTGAACCAAACCAATAGCATAAACAGATTCCTTGTCAAATTTCCTTTCTAGAAATGTATACTTTTCTATACTGTAACTTAATATTTTTAGACTTATAAGCCAAAAAAGAAAGTCAAAATAAAAGCCTTAACAGGCCCCTTAACTGATTTTCTGGACAACTCTTCTTAAAAATAATCAGTCTTTTTTCTTTATAACTTATATATTCAATAATTATCAAATGCATAGAATCATGATACCACATCTCCAAAGTGCCATTTTCGAAAATGGTCAAAAGCCTACCGTTTTTGGCAATTCTTTCCATATCTAAGATATTCTTTCCCATGTTTGCAAAAACTACTTTAACATCGCCAATCTGTCCCGTAGAAATAATATCCCGTAGTTTTGAGTACGCTGGACAGAAACGTGAAACAATCGCCTGCAAAAGTTGGAGATACAGAAGGAGAACGTTAACAAATGAGTTGTTTCAATATTTTGGTTAAATCACTAAATTTTTGTAGCGCGTGTGTTGATAGTGCAGAAGGATATCTCAACATTAGTAGATAGTACCTAAAGAGACCGTTCACAAACTTCCGTAATTTTTTCGAAACCCCAATTTTGGGCCAGAAAAATAAACAAATACTTAAATCCAAACAAGGGAGTTATAATGCGATATGATGCCTCCCTGATTAAATTGTAATTAAGGTGGTTTTTTCACAGATGCATATGATCTCCATTGATTTTCTTAAAAATATAATATTTGGTATATTTATTTGTGCTGATAACGAATCTAAACTAACAAATATATGTCACTGTACTCGTTTTTGAGATACAGGCATTTCAAAAAGTACAAAAAAAAGTATAGGGAAAGCTAATAAATGTCGATCATTTTGTGCTTGTAAAATAGTAAATAATCCATTGAACTTTTATCAATTTTTACATATGTTAGAGCATGTTTTGTGTACTTCAAAATACTGGAAAAAAAATGGGGTCACCGTGTTAGTTTTTCAAGAAAAATAGCAAAAACGGGCATTTTTCAATAAAATTTGATTACTTTGATGGCACATCTGTGTCTGCATAATTTCCCGCGTATAATGGTGCGTTCAGACTCAAGCGATTTCATCACTGCAACATCGCTCGACGTGTACCGATATGCAGTCTTCAAAAGTTATAGCGCAATATGCATAGCGCGTGTAAAGACTGCGTAATGACAAACGTCGTGCGATGAAATCGCAATGAAATCGTTGGACTCTGAATGCACCGAAGCGATACGGCGCGTGATTAACCAAACGCGTTAGTAAAACGTGCGCATTGAAATTCGCGTACGCAAAAAGGGTGCAATTAATTTACCGTCTGAGCTAACTTCTTGACTAAAAATAATACAGACACAATTTCTTGGCTTGCTTCGGGAGAAAGGAGAGTTATTTATTTTCAGGCCCCCACATTTATTCAGACCTCGAAAATGTTACGGGTTTCCTTTATACATCAGCCCCATATGAGTGGCTTGACGTCCAAAGGAATTCGCTCACCCGAGAGACCTTCGCTCGCGATATTCGGCCTGACTTAAGGGCGTGTTCACACATAATTTGGTCATGACTATATTCTCGCTCGTGAGCGGCTCTAGAGCGAGACAACTTGTAAGTTGCGTTCACACTGGGACACGACTTGCGCGTTAAAACTAATGGCGCGTCACTTTTGGTTACGAGCGAGACACTTTCTATAATTGCGTTCACACTGGGAATTTGGTCATGAGTGGCTCACGAGCGAGAATAAAGTCATGACTAAATTCTTCGGTGTGAACACGTCCTTATACAGCCAAATGGATAGGCAATGGCATACAATGCTTGAATATTGGTTAATTCGATGTTACCAATGATTTAAATAATGATATCATCGATTTAACCAATATCCAAGAATTGTAAGCATTATTTTCTCTCCATCTTAGAAAATATGTCACGAGCGAATATCGTGAGCGAATGTCTCTCGGTGAGCGAATGTCTTTGGACACCAAGCCTTAATAGCATTTACCTCCATACAAAACAGTTTCTTCTCCTTAGCTAAGTCCAGTATTCGTTGAACTTGACCTTTGGTTAGCCCCATTGGTTTCTCGCACAAAACGTGTTTGCCATTGTTTAAC
>JXSR01S014130.1:6261-18601 GCA_000969725.1 Ophiothrix spiculata | reverse complement strand
CATTTGCGCGTACATGCGCTCCTTAAAAAGACTTGTTCGTGTGTGCGTAACCTTTAAGTCACTTGCGCAACTTAAAAACTAAGATAAGGCGTACAGCACTAAGGCTTACGTGCGCACTCATTAAAAACACTTTTGCGTACACGCTCACCCCCAAAACCACTTGCGTGCATGTGTGTAACCTTTACGATACTTGCGCAACCTAAAAAATCACTAACGCAGGCAATAAAACACTTGCGCGTACACGCGAATCCTATAAATACTTGCACATATGTGCGTAACATTTATATCACTTGCACAACCTAAATAACCACTAACACGTACGCGCGCACCCAATAAAACACTATCGTGTACACGCGCACCCCAAAACACTAGTGCCTATTTGTGTAACCTGTAAATTTCTAAAAAACCTATAACGCATATGAGCAACCCCCCCAAAAAAAAAAAAAAAAAAACAACAACAACAACAACAACAATTGCGCGTACGCGCACACGCCAAAAACACTCTCACGTATGTACGGAGCCCTAAAATCATTCCCACAACGTAAAAAACAGCGCGTAAGTGCGCATCTCAACAAATATTTTGCAGCATGCAGACACGTTCACTAATATTCTGATATCTGTCACATGAAATGAACCAAAATGACAAAACCATAAAATTACATACGTAATTTAAAAATCTGTCACAAAAATGGACCAAAATGACAATTGCTTATTTATCAGATACATAACTCTCTGACAGTGATTATAAAATAAAACATGACACAAGATTATCCATGCATGAGTTTTTATTCTATTGTCTAATCACAGGCTGCCTCCCCATAATCAACTGGTTACTGGCAGGTTACTGGTGCATATAAATTATTTCTTTCTGGATAGTCATTATATAGGGATGGTTTTATTTTGGTTTGCCATTCGTAACTGTAAGATAGTCCTGTGGTAGTCCTTTATGACAGGACTAAATTGGAATCAAGGTGCCTCGTCTAGTCGGGGTACCAGTGAAAAGCAATTACGTCTTGGCTATGTCCAAAATAAATCCTGATGTGATCTACATTAGATGGAATATACCATATCTGCTTGGATTGAGGCGACCTCTACGACGGTCATCACTTTTGCAGTCGGTTGCTATCCACAGACGTGCCATCTGACTCGTATGCCTGCAGGGACTTGTTCATTTTCTGAACTGTGTTTTGATCCCAATAGAAATTGGGACATTTTATATCATAAAAAGTCCTTGTACTAACGAAATCAGATACGCAAATGAAGCATCTGACATCAAACATATTTTATTTGAAATATGCATAGCGCCTTCATTTTTGCACTATTCTGAATTTACAAAATATGCAAAGAAATGGGCCTAAAATCAACTAAATTTCAACCAAAATTAAATAAATGTTGACAATGGGTTCAATATATTTTTATGCAACACATTCTAGTTATTTGTATTGCTTTTCAAATTCTCTATGAGATAAAATATGAGCTCATGGTTAAAAATGAATAAATGCCCCCTTCAAACAACAATTCTACACTGGAGTTGTATAGTCGAACTTTTTTCTAAAATAACTCGTCAGTCCGTGTCATTCGTTTGTATTAAGAGTACTAGAATTATTAACTGTCATTATCATACGAACCAAAAACTAGATAGATACTTCACAAAATATCTTGTTTGTTTACATGGCCGACATTCAAAGAAATGCTAAATAGGAGTCGACAGACAACCACGGGAGATGTTTTCTACATTTGTCTCAATGCAACTCTTTCTGATTTATACGCCTTGAAGCCAAGGATGTTTCTTGCTTCTCAATGTTATGAAGTAAATTCCACTATTATTCTTTGTCTTTGGCAAGATAGAGCTACGTGATCAGCTTAACAAAATAAACATTTTTTCGGATTTATTTTTACCGGTTCTGTGTATATAGAACTTCCTTTTAATCTGATACTATACTAATATTTAAGTAATAATCTACACTGATAAGGTCTCTATAGATTGAAATAACTGTATGCTTCTACATTTGTTTATATACCGAAGAAGCGTGACCCTCAGTGCAATAACCTAATTTCTCACATTGTGAGCAAGTTAAGTTAATTGAAGTCGATCAAAAGGGTGCCGTTAAAGTGCATCGAATCACGTATGCCGGGATAATGCTCTTTTAGGCACACATTCCATTACTTACAATGGACATTCAAACACTTTAGTCAAATGTGAATTATTGGTGATTCACCTTTCACTAATCTGACCCCAAAATAGATCTTAAAATGTAATAATGTTAAGGAAAAATATTTTAATTTTCAAATATCCAGAAAACACATTATTATTCTAATTATCGAAATATTTGCATATTGCATTCTGTGTTTTTGATGAGATAATACAGTATTACATGATGGTATCATCATAAATGTGTTGATGTTATTAATGAAATGAAATAATAATAATAATAATAATAATAATAATAATAATAATAATAATAATAATAATAATAATAATAATAAAAACCTAAAGTTAATTTTTAGAAGGTTTTTTTTTTCGTTTTTAAGCTTGACATAATCTTCAAATTATCCATTATTTTAGTTTTTAATTACATTTTGGGGAAAAAAACCCGAGACGGAATTAAAATACTTTTGGCACTTTTGTTTTTATTCAAAAGTTGAAAAAACACACCAAGTTTCATAGTCTGTATACTATATGCTATATAAGGTGTTTAATAATCTGTACAAAGATTTTGAACATGCTGTTTAATATTTAAGTTACAGCTTTATTGCTAAAATATTGTAATATAATCTATACGACAAGCTATGATGTTAAGACATCCTGTGTTACATTATAAATCTTATCACTTGTGATAAAAAATTCGTAATTTCTAATCTGAGTTCCTCGTATTTCACAGGAAATTCACATTGGAATTAATAGTTAGCAAACCTTGTACACAGAGTATTATTCATCTGTACCTTGAATACAATTATTTTTCTGTACCTTGAATACAATTATTTTTCTGTACCTTGAATACAATTAATTGTCTATGCACCTTGAATACAATTAATTGTCTAAAAGCTCAACGACAATTGCTCGACAGTCACGTAAGCGTTTTACGATATTGTTGTACAAATCAAAATTGTCGAATGCATAACCGCCTAGTAAACCTAAATACGTGTGGTTGTTCGGTACGATAAACATTTCCAAATCTTCCAGCACTATACTCTTACGAGAACTGCTATTGTATAAAGACACTGTCATATCTTCTTATCAACCGAGTGGTCAAACTTAGCGATAAGGTTTCATATATTCAAAAATCAATGAAATTGATTGAATTTACGTAAATAGCTTGCAAACCAAAAGCAATATTACTTCGGTGTTTACACAAGTTATGAAAATATCTCCTCCAGCTTCAAGGACTTAATACACATGCATTTCAACTTTATTTCCTGCTCAGCACACTCTATACTTTATAGTCCACATACTACGCTATGATTGGGGCCTTGTTTTGAGCTTAGTGTCATCTCTGTTACTCTGTGGTACTGGTTTTATAAAACAAGCACTCAAGATCGTTCATGCAGTTAGCCTCTGATTCTTTTATTGATCATCAATTACGACAAGTGATAAAAAAATTTCATGTTTATAAAAGCCTAGTGACCTTGTTTGGCATAGGGGTAATTGTAATTGTATATCAAATGAAACATTCATTCATACACTGGGACGATAAATACTTTATCGTCCCAGTTCATAAATGACACATTTTTGGAAATACTACATATGGCAGCTACTCCTTTGTGAGTTTCTAAGTGAGGATTTTGGAGGTAATAATAAATAGCTGTCATATGTAAACCGGGTCTGAATCGCAAAGCGTGAAAAACCTGTCGCAGCTTCGGCGTATTTTTCTCAAAAACAGTTGTGTTTTACCCCATAAAGGTTGGTATCATTGTAATCTTGACAAAATAAGCTACATTATGATATATGTTTCATAATACAATGACGAATTCGTGACGAGATATTGATGTAGAAAGTCAAAGTTTTAGGAAAGTCAGCTTTTTACTCAGCCATGTAACATATCATGTTGGTCGAATGCGTTCACAAATTACTTCACATTAAAGCTTGAAGTCTATGCTATCGGATGAAACAAGTTTTTTGATCTGTTGATTTTTCTACTTTTTCTAAAATACGCCAAACCTCAACCAATCGTATAGCATTTGGTTTTACATAGCGTTAAGGAAAAACTCCCGGATGTAGATTGGCCTGTATTTTAATAGCCAATCAGCGAGGGGTATTGAGCCGACCCACACTGCTGCGGTGACGGGCTGTATAAATCGTTTAATATAATAAAGATGAAATGTATGTGAATAGTAAGTGTATTCAAATAATAAACGGTGAAGTTATTTGTACAAGTATGACGTTTTTCGTCGTATCCTATCAATATCATATGCAAGAAAGACATTTTTTACCGCTTATTATTGTCAGTGTTCCCGGAAAGGATTTCGACTTTTCACAATATCGACAAAATAATACAAGTTTGCGATTGCGGATCATGTATAGACGATTTCAAAAAAGTACTAGAATTTCAAGAACACTCTAACCTCCCACCCCCTAAAATTCGTGTATAGTTATGTAAAACTATATTGTGTCTGTTTTGTTTTGAAACCATTTTTATCTTTTACTTAGGAACACTCCTTATTGAAAAAGGAATTTATCCCATAAACTATATTATTGCAGCCTGATTTTACAGTTACATTGATTTTAATGTATTCATAATTACATACATTGTTAACGATGTCATAATATGAAAATTGTATTTTGAACAGGCTTTTGATTTACGCCGGGGAAGTAGTGACATCACATTTATGATAATTAGCCCGACACATGCGATCTGGTACCGTAAACTAGGGTGACTTTGAACACTTTGAGTTGGTCAAATTAATCAGCCATTTTCTCACTTATCCTTGATGATATAATTTGTTTAATTAATGATTGAAAAGGGGATATTATAAGCAATGTTACATCTTAGAGACACTACCGTAGGTGTTGCCAGTTGTTTGTTATAGCCTTAGAAATGTGTTGTCAAATTTATAGCAATTTCCATAGGTAGGAAAAATCTCAATAGTTACCATGGTAACACTGATCCAATTAAATTAAAATTAATATGGTTGGATCAGGAATATAATAGTTTACAATAATAAATGAAAATAATTGTGTAAAATTTCTTTCTTATTCGCTATATTGAGAAAAAACGATCCCGGGGTGACTTTGAACGCCTATATTTTCCATATAAACACATGCATTTAGCAGGGTAACCAGCATCCTTATTTGTTGCTTACAGATTTTTCAAGTCTGGGGCGCTGTGTTTGCATTATTTTCCATTTTTGTGATCAAAACAATTATATTCCTATGGGATAATGATATTTTCTAGTTCTAGGAATGCATTTAGCTCAATTTGTTCAAGGAAAAATTTGTCCTGTTCAAAGTCATCTCATTCCGGGGTGACTTTGAACAGCACTTAAAAAATTAAAAATATGTATTAACATATCAGCTAGTTCTACAAAAATGTAACATGAGAAAGACCATGCCCCATTAGGTATTTTGAAAGCAAAATATCAGCAACTTTTCTATGCTGAAAATACAAAAATTGACAAAAGCCGAAAAAAGCGTTCAAAGTCACCCCGGTTTACGGTACCAAACAAATTTATATATATTAATAGAATAGGTGTACGTTAACATACAATTCAGACTGATTTTTCACGGTTGGAAAACGAAAAAAAAAAACACGGCGGGGTCCCGTCCTGGCTTGTTATCACAACCTTCAGCATAACAGGCCGGCATGTTTTCCCTTATTTTTGCTTTAGACGAATGTTATGGCCTCAAATAGGAGTCTGACTTTTCCCCCATAGACTTAACGTGTGGCAAAACTTAACCCCCACCCCATTTGTTTGGGTCCAAAACGCACGTGTTGGGTAATTTACATAAATGGTGACGTCACTACTTCCCCGGCGTATAAGGTATCCACCGAAAATTACTGGTTGTCACGGATGGGCAGTGGCGTAGCCAGCATAGGGCAAGACCAAAAATCGAGCGGTAAATCGGGACAGCAAGCGGGAAAAATCGGGAAGGACAAGAAAAATAAGAGAACAGCTTAGAGACTGCTAGACAGGAAAAAAGAGGAAAAAAGAAAACCGTGTCAAAAGATACTATATGCTACTATACAGAGTTCATATTTTTCTTTGACATTCAGCTGGAACATATTTATATTCATATTTTATGATTAATTAAAGAAAAATCTGAGATTCTGACACATACAACTCGTATCTAATGTACTTGCACTCTGTAACATTATGACATCCTCTGTATTGATACTTTGTAATCTTGGGCTGGCTACCTATATGTTAATGTTTACTCCCAATGTCAGATTCTCCACATTGGGTATCAGTAAAGTCATTAGGAAGAGACATGAAACCTGCCGTAAGCACTTGAGATTGATGAAATCAAACAAGACACCTTCAGTCAGTTTCAACAAATAAAAATGCTGTAACACGTCACCTCTATTATCTAAACTTGCCTGGTTTTACAGTTTCATGATATGCAATATTGTCATCTTTCAAAAATATAGATCAAACCTGTGCCCGTTTTGGACAGCTAAAATAAAATTAAAAATGGAAAGAAGATAATAACTATGATGAAGTAACGGTTCAATTTTTGCTTTAATAATTTCTAAGTCAAAGCAAACGAAACATACAGATGAAAACGAAGTCATAAATAGATGATAGTGTTAAAAGACCATGATTTGATATTAAAGTAAAACAACAAACAAATCAAAAGGGTAAAGAGTAAAAAAATTTAAATGACACTGTTGGTTTTTTGGACCGGATACCTACTGGTGTAGAGATGCATATTGTTAACAAAATAATTTATGCAGAAATAATCTCCTTAAAATTATTTTGATCTTCTGTTAATTCTTCTGAGTTAAAGTTATTACATTAGGGCCAAATTATAGTCCTTTTTGCGCTACCAAATATTGTGTGTAACAAGTCTTTGTTATCTTATAATCTAGTAATATAATTGAAGAGTGTAGAATAAGAATTACTTAAGTCACATAATACAAGTTCTGAGATATGAACGTTTAAAGTTCTGACTTTTCTTTAACTTTTAAATGCAAAGGAGTATTGAATACATATTAGGTACATGTTATTGTATGGTCAAGTGTATCATTTATGGTAATTTAGAAGACTAGCGATTATTGAATTTATACAATCAATAATCTCTGTTTTGCACTTAAGTACTTCTTCCTCTACAATCATGGTCGCTTACCAAATAATCTTATTTATCTTAAATTTAGCAATCCAAACATGTTACAAGTATATATATTTGTAATGCACAAGTCATGAAGAACTTTTTGACATGTCATTCGTATAAATCAAACCTTGTTAAAATTTTGACCTCATTTCACACTTGAGTGAATTTCTGTTTATATCTCCTTTACCAAACCTTCAAGACATATAAAAGTATATATATTTGTGATCTACTCGAAGAGATGATTTATTTGCTATGCAACTCGACATATTTAGAACATTTTTGAAATGTGACCAAAAATTCACTCAAGCGTGACGACCACTTACCATGCAAAAAATTACTAGAAAATTTGTCAAAAAAATGTCTGTCCTTCAGTTACCTCAAAACCACCAATAACTCAATTTCGTCAAAATGTGACTTAAGTACTTCTTATTCTACAGTCTTCAACTTAAATGCATCTACTAATCAATAACGGATATTTGGTGCTATAAATCACCAAACATTTTCACCAAACAAATTTCGTGAAAATGTTTGGTGATCATGGTGATTTGCAACACCAACTAACTTATAAGATAACAAAGACTTGTTACACAAAATATTTGGTTTACGGTAGCTCAAAAAGGACTATAATTTGTCCCTTAGTATTGGGTTTCTCTTCCCTATTATTTGCCATCCGTTACATAAAAAGAAGTCAATTTTGTTTTCTATTGCAGCACGTACACAAACACATTTGACACGCTTGGAATTGCTTTAGGCAATGTAGCTCTATTCTTTTACAGCGGAGTCGTCTAGTCCAGTTGCAATTTTAAACATACATTTTTATATTCTGGTTATGTCTTTGACTCGTATATATAGCACTGGACAGTTGATACTCTATGTATCCTCAATGCAATATGAAAAAAAAGACACATAGATTCTTTACAGAATATCATGTTTGTTTACATGACCGACATTCTAAGAAATCAAATGAGACTAGTTTCTACTGCCAGAGGCTGTAGTCTACATTAGTTTCTTTGATATCTAGTCTCGTATTGAAGTTAATGATGTTTCTTGCCTCTTAATACGATGGAGTAAATTCCTGTAAAGTCGATTACATTGTTGAACCAAAAAAGATGCACACTCTACTTGAACTTGGAGAAGTTTGATAATACGCTCAATTAACGTTTTAAATGAATAAATAGCTCAATTCAAAAACCTTTGCTACCTAAACTACAATTCTGAGAGCATCCCTATTTTGATGAATTCTCATGTAGGAATCTGCACTTGAATTTGTGTAAACAGCATGTTCTATAATTACAACTAGGTCACGCACACATGATACATTTTGAAAGTTTGATCTGCCTTTAGGATGTATTGCAAATCTGTACGTTCTGTCACGTATATAATATACACAAAATCAAATTGCCTGCAACTTCTTGACGACATAACGTCTGTCGTTTATCCCCTAGTACTGTGGATAAATAACAGCCGACACATACACTTCGTCTGTGGCATGTGGTTTTTCCATTGTAAGCAAGCCTTACTTTTTATATTCAAGAAAGCTAATAAAGGTGTGTATTCCGATCACTTTCACTCAAAAATCAAATTGGATAAAAGCGCATATTTTCTCATAACTCCTGTAAATTTTCACCTCCATATTATGTTTAGTTGAAGAGAAAGAGTCAAAATTGTGCTGAATTACTGGAATATTCTGTTAACAAGAATTAAAATTTTTCACCAGGTCACCATACCAAGATTCACTTATAATAAGTTTGTAAACATTCTACAACGAGTTTCTAATGAGTTTGAGGGACACCTTCAAACAAATACAAATCAATTTTAAACATTACAATACGTTTTTAAATGTTAAAAAATTCATGTAAAATCAAGTTCATGATAAAATTTACACACACACTTACAACTACACCAACTACTAGTATCAAAACGGTAGCGGTTAAATCAACGCCATGATCTATATTCATTACTTTGGTTAGTTAAATATTATACAGTCTTTCTTTCATCCCTTTTTTCCTATTTGAGAGCGAAGTACTTACACCAAATAATAAAAACGTAAACAGATCACTGGACATATATTGAATCTGATTGTCTTCAATTATCGCATTCACATATATTTACATACCCAACTGAAACTTTTTAGCACTGTCAAAAGCATTTGCATATCATCGTAGTTACAATCAATCAAAACTTTAATCTAGATTCTCCCTGAATAAGTAACCCACTTTCTGCATACCTGACTTCACATAATACATTATGAAATCAACAACTCATCGTTTTCCTTGTACAGAAACGTTGCATTGTTGATTTATTAATGAAAAGAAAAATGATATTCTTATTTTTGATCTTGCTCCTCAGTAAAGAATGTTACACTAAAAATAGTAGTATCAATTCTAAATTTGATCGAATACGAAAACTTTCTAACAAAGAATTGAAAGCATTTAATCTTCCTTCGTAAGCGTGACCCTTAGTGAAACAACCTAATTTCTCACATTGTGAGCAAGTTAGGTTAAATCAGGTTGATTAAAGAAGCATCGCTAAAGTGCATCAAAGCACGTATGTCATGATGATGCCCTATTAGGCCTAAATTCCATTGCCCGAAACAAACATTCAGACACTTATTAGAGTGATTTTTTATTGGTTATTTCTCTCGCTAATCCGACCCAAAAACTGAACTAAAATTGAAATGAAATAACCAGTTTAGGAGAAAATAATATTATTATTATATTTCTCAATATAATCATTTGATGTATTATCACATAGTATATATGTGTTGATGTTAATACGCATGTGAAAGTCTTAAGGAGAAAAAAACGTTGTTAGTTTATTTGTAAACTTATCTTTGTTTTTTTCCTAGAAAATTTACATATATCATCATCATCATCATCACCATCATAATCATCATCATCATTATTATTATTACCATCATCAGGTTTATTTGTAAGAAAACTATTTTTACTCATGCACTATTTTTTTTATACCAGACACTGAATAAGTGTAGATAAAATTATACATAACGATATATGAAGTACCTGTAAGGAGAATGACTGCTTAAAACACCGTGATATATTTTGCTTTAACATGTTTAACATCAAATCCGCCACTGTTTGCTTATAGTGAATATGTTTTCAGCTATTGTTATTTTAGATTTCTTCGTTATTTGTCTTTCTTAAGAGATATTTAGACTTGCATACATCATTTGGTAAGCAAACAATACTATTTTCAAATTAGGGGTAAGGTATAGAGCATTCTATTCTCTTAAAGAGTCGAATATACATGTAATAGGTTAAAGTTATTATAAAATAAAAAAATACTGGAACTTTTGAAAAGGAAAAGGTTAAACACGGGGTTTCTTTGCCCTGCGATGGCAAAAGTAATCATTTCTTTTTCTTTTTTATTCATTCTTATTTTAGTAGGTCAGTTCAATTCATTTTTTCAATAAACATATATACACGATCGCTCATAAAGTTGGAATAAAAATATTTCAACACTTTTTTATGTAAGGTCAATTTATTATGAAAATATCTGGAGACTTATGTTGCTTTTTTGTGAAATGGAACTCCAGATGTGATCAATTTTCTCATGTACTTATAAGGGGCAACAACAAAAATGGGTCAAACACGTGATTTTTAGGTCAAATTTGATTTGACCCCGCCTTGATCAAGTTCACTTCTCTATTAATTAAAGTTGAGTTATCATATGGAATGTTTTGAAGGAATATTGTTTTTTCTGGAAAACAGATTGGTCCTGTATTTTTTTTTTTCAAATTGTAAAATAAAGGCTAGAATGATACAACTTCAATGTGCACCTAATATTCTTCTTAAAATGTTGTCATTTTTGAAATTTCATGACGAATCAAATGTTGCAGTTTCTTGTATTGGAATATGAGAATTGATGAAATGTTCAATTTAGGAATGAAATCACGAGGTTATCATTATTCAAATGGTAGGCACTTGTGAGGACAAAGAGGCAGGGGTTTGTTCATGGTTGAATGAACATAACTTACCGGTTTATGGTTGAATGAACATCAGGAAAATGTAAATTTTTAGAAATGCTTTAACACTTAAGTGGTCAAGGAGGGAGGTCCATATTGACTCAACAATTGCTTTTTGCGCATCATGGCGTTTTTTTATCGCCCTTCTATGTAATTGTCTAACTCCTTAGCGTATTGTTTTTCTTGGCTTAATCCCCGATTGATAACTGAGATTTCTACGACGTTTTTAAATTTTAATCTACACTTACCTGATGTTCATTCAATCATGAAAAACCGCGAAGTAAATTTTCATCACCCTTCTATGTAATTGTGTAATTCCTTAGCGTATTGTTTTTCTTGGTTTAATCCCCGATCGATAACTTAGATTTCTACGACGTTTTTAAATTTTCATCTACACCTACCTGATGTTCATTCAATCATGAACGAGTCCCATACTTTTTTATTCACAGAGGTAATACACTTTTGAATAATGTCTTCCCCGAAGCAGAGTTAACAGTCTTCCATACATTGGAAAATTCATCGATAACTTTCATATTCATATACAAAAAAATTACAACTTTGATTCGCGATGAAATTTCATAAATGCTGACTTTTCAAAAACAAATTATGTGTTGTGCGAAAATTATTTACACCTGATTTTGTATCGTTTCAGCCTACTTTTCACAGCCTGGAAAAATTGAAAGGATCCAAATGATTTCTAAAAAAAATCCATATTTTTTTAGGGGGATTTTTTTCATTTGAACTGTATATGATTTCTTAATGGCAAGACGTAATGCAGTGAGATAAAAACAACATGTCGAGAAGTTTCTACACATATATAGTTTTAGTGAGACAAAATTAGGTGGTTTCAAACAATAACGCCTTTAAGAGGATTAAATGCATCCTTAGATCTGTTTACATACATCAGCTTTTGCTGCTCTCTCGAATGGATTGCGTGAAAAGACATTCCAATAGATTCTACACATAATTTTGGGGGAACAAAATTAGGTGGTTTCAAGCAATAACGCCTTCAAGGGGATTAAATGCATCCTTAGATCTGTTTACATACATCAGCTTTTGCTGCTCTCTCGAATGGATTGCGTGAA
>JXSR01S014127.1:6619-28074 GCA_000969725.1 Ophiothrix spiculata | reverse complement strand
GTGAATAGGGATTTTAAAAATCTCTAAAATTCAGTAAATTCACGAACCTTCCTGCCCCCCCCTGACCCAGCGTGCTATTACGGAACGCCACGTCCCAACCCTAAGTCCGATTTTCACAAAAACGGTCTTAAAACAAGCGCAAAGTCAAGAAGTTTCAGCGCGAAAAAATAACAACCGGCGGCGGTATAAAAAAAATTTCGGAGGGGAGGGGGGCGGATTCTGCCCCCCCCCCCCCCGGCTCTTTTAGGGTTAAAGAGGTAATTTGTTGCTTTTGGGATTCTTTTTGTGGACACTTGGAGGATTTTTGTGGACTTTTTTTTTTGTACATTGTCAAATTTGGGAAGGGCGCGACGCAATCACCGCACCCATAATTAGGGACATGCCTGGATGGCTCTCTTTTTTATTTATGTTGTGTACCGAATGACCACTTATTTATTGTGCAACAACCTGTCCCTACTTTTTACCCTTGTCATTTTAGATAGTGAGTCTCACAACATGTTATGATATATACTTACCATTGTACATAAAGTTGTACATACCATTGTATCTCATTGTATACGCCAACCCAAAACATCTTAATTAGGTGCAGTATTTAGGCGCAGCCCCCCCCCCCCCCCCCTATGTATCAAAAAGGTGTTCAAAAAATCCCCTGAAAGTCTACAAAAACACCTAAAAGCACAAAACATGCAATAAAGCACATTTTTATTAAAAAACTACACCAAGCGGTTGTAAAAATTATACTGAAAAAACGTTTATTTATTTATTTATTTTTGTTGTGGTTTTGTTGATGCACCAAAACGACGAATTTTCCTCCAAAAGGTCGACTTTTTTTTAAAAACCAACACCCACTTGAAAGCATCCAGGATACGAGCCTATATCCCGCCTATCTCTGATCACATACTGTTATTAGGTAATTGCCGATCTCAAATAAAAAACGAAAATTTCCTATGTACTACAGACGTCTACACATGTATAACCATAGCCAATATTTTCGCTTTGTATCGTGAAGTTTATTATAAAGGACATGTCAAAAAAACAACGAAGAAATAGACTGTTTTTCTTAGTTTTTTTCAATTTCGTCAAAATATTAGATAGGCAGTTATTTTATCTGTGTGACTATATAGGTATATTTTCAGGATCACTGCGTCTTCTTGGTTTGAGTACTGCAGTGTTTTCAACGTGGTACATTTGCAAGGTCATAGCTTGATAGGCCATATACGTAAAATTTGGGCGCGAAATTAATTATAAAATAAAAGCATGGTGATATGAAGACTTTGCAAGAAGGTGGTTGTGCCAACTTGCAGCTAGCAAAATCTGGCAACCTGGCTTGAAGAAGATGACAACAACCGGGATTCACTATGCATTGCCATTAGATTTTATAATGGAAATACACGTTTTTGTAACAGGACCTACCAGATGTAAGTAAATTATACAGCATCGTATACAGTATAAAATGTTATCAAATATGAGGTTTTTTCGGACATATCGTTTCTAAGCAAAATGTGAAACAAACGAGTTAAAAAGTAAAAGTATTGAAAAGTCCATGTTCGTATTTTCTTACCTTTTACCCAAGTTCTCGATGAACTTGACCTGTTTTTTTCATGTCACCGTACTGAGAATGCCAGATAAAATATATGTATCGTTAAATCAGGAACGTGGGAACTCTTTTCACTTAAAATATTAAACTTTGATTGACACATCTGGGTTTTAGGGAGAAATTTCGACAACGGAAAATGTGACCGGAAAATTTAATGCTATTGGCTACATTGCCATTGCCATTGCGAGTATTTAATTTCAAGGTAAACTTAAAACAAAATACATAATTATGTCATTAGTCTTTGTAATTCCACCTGACAAAATTGGAAAGCAATTGGTTCACGGGAACACATGAAATTACAAGGTTTTCGCGAAAATAGCATGAGATTTTTATCGTAAGCTGTTGACACCATTTTGACCATGTTCTTGTAATCAAAATCATTAATGACTGTTTATGTATAATCTAGAGACTTTATTCGTCATGTACACTAAAAATTGTGATGATCGAATATGTTTAAAACCCTTTCCAGCCGTAGGGCGTATGAGGTACGCCCTAAATCAGTGTCAGCTCAGGCGTAGGAGGTATCCCATACGCCCTAACTAACAGTGAACTATAGCTGAACTCACTGCCTCTGACCTTCAAAATTACTATGCCAGACTATTTGTATAGTACAAACAGGTGTACTGTGCTGATGTCTCATTGAATTATGTGGAATATGTCTAAGGATGGATTGGGTTTGCTTTCAGGGTCGGTTCAGAGGTAAAATGCCTTCAGCCTGGGGCGGAAAAAGTGGTCAGACTGGCAAAAACGTGATGTAAACTTGACGTTCAGCCAAGCGAGACGATTTAGGGACAGTACCCTTAAGGATGTTAAGCATGCAACGTGAAAGCTTCTATAAAAACGGAATAGTTTATTCACACTTAAATGGATTTTCAGCGATAATTCGCTGTTATTTACTTTATATCATAGTTCGCTGTTACTTACCTTATGTTATTATTCATTGATGAATGATTTTGTCTGTGTTGTTCTTTATTTGAATTTATTTTGATATTAACAGCGGAATGATGAAATAAAAATAATGTCCATCCAACAATCAGATGACAAGGATTTATATATGTGACATATGATAAAAGCATAAGCTTCTTAGATCTTGAAAGTAGTGTGATTAATTGTATTGTGATTGCGTATTCCTATATAGATAGTAATACTGAATATATAATTCTGTTGAGAAATAAAATACTAAAAAAGGGGGAAAGGAAAGAAAAAACATCAATACTAGTGCATGAATGAAAAGTACATTTGATTTTTAATTATTACTATTCCACCAGGAGGACATTAAATGTGACAAATAGATTTCACGATTCAACTAAAGTGCTTAGGGATAAATTTTAATCGTAGTTATCTACCATTTGGTGTGAATTTGTTTAAATGCGTTAAATCGCAGTATTAGAAATCAATCATTACAATTTAATCTATCACAATAACGATCCAAGCTTTGTTGTTTATTATTTCAGTGACCATGGTGACACATATTTTATTTACAATGCATAAAATATCCAGGTAAGTCAAATAATACAAATTACAGTGCATGGTTAACGAGTCTCAAGTGCAAGCGGAATTTAATTCTATATCTAATTAGCCCCTACTTGTTAGGAATAACTAATTGGAAAATCTTTTTGTCCAACAGATAGAATATTGTAATTGACCGCCTATTTAACTTTCATGTCTGATAAAGTATTGGTAATGATGTACTCATGTCAAACTGCGCAACCAACATGCTCAGTCAGGTGTGAAATGATGTAACCTCCTGCTTCTTAAGGCTCTGTCAGACATCACCGTATAGAGCAAAACGTATGAATAACGTACAAAAGTTTCACGTATTGAACGTGTGCTAAACGAACCACCACCGTATGAACAACGAATTAAACGTATACATAACGGACAGACCGTATGGATAACGTATTGAACGTACTTGTAACGAACACATGACGAACAACAATGCATAAAACAGAACAATAGTGGGATTAAGTGCGTTAGGCGTACGTTTTGCTCTATACGGTGATGTGTGACAGAGCTTTATTGGCCGAGTTCTTCGACATAATTTGTAAGCTTTAATTTTCGTGGATGGTTAAACCTTGTTTATAACGCGTCATTGACCGGGGGTTGTCTGGCAATTAACACATTCAATTATCACCTCCCATATTTGCATCGTAACTGTGTATTAACGCCTAAACATCGTGCAGACTTTCCTACAGCCTGGAGGTGATTTTGGCCTCGGTCATTTTAAGTCTTTGACCATAACAATACATTTATATTCATTAAGAGATGCAATCTTTTTCGACAGTGGCATGCAATAACGTGTCTGGTTTTGAGTCCAGTGTATTATTGTATCTCCGGTAGTTAGGCGTACGTTTGGCTCTATACGGTGATGTGTGACAGAGCACTTATTTAATTGTTAGAATTATCGATATGAGAGATAAGGGCACAGTTGTACATCACGAAACGTATGAATAACGTACACTGGTTTGGTAATCGATGTACACTCTTAGAAAGGAAGGATCAAATATGAGACAAAAAGGATCAATTTTGATCCTTTTTAGGTATCAAATATGAGCTTACCCTTTAAGGATCAAAGTGATCCAAAAATAAGGATCAAAATTCTTAATCCGAAAAAAGGATCAAATATTTCTTATAAAAAAGATCTGGCTACAAACATCTCACTGAAGTGACCCTAGCAGGGTTTGAACCCACGCCGCATGTGCACCATGTATAATTACCAATTATAATGACCAGCGCTCTAACCACTCGCCCACGGAACAGGCAGTTATCAACTGTGATGAAATTATCGTATTTGTATACCATCAAATGACCATTGTATACATTCCCGGCTATGTAGTGGATATGGAGTGTACTCAAATATGAAACAAAAGATCACGTTGGATCCAAACGCGGTATCAAATATGAGCTCATCCTTTCCTTATCAAAGTAAACCAGAAATACGGATCAAAACTTTGATATTGTAATCAAAAAGGATCAAAATAAAATGATCCTAAAAAAGGATCAAAAAGGATCCTGGTGAATTTGATCCATTTGTATATTTTAATCCGAAAAAGTATCAAAACAATCCACGTTGGATCAAAAGTGATCCTTAAAGGATCAAAATAAAATGATCCCGAAAACTACTCGTATATTTGATACCGGCTTTCTAAGAGTGTACCATCGTGCATGTATTTCAGTGACCGAAACAGTGTACGTTATTCGTACGTTTTGACTCCATACGGTGATGTGTAGCGGAGCCCCTAAGGAGATACATAATTTATACGTGTCAACATAATAATAATAGAAATAAACAATAGATACGGTATGCCTGAATGTGGTCACTGTACTATATATCATAATCGAATTAGCAAATCGTTAAAATCATTAAAATGCAGTTCAAGTTGGGGGTAACAAAACCTGAAAGGTCGTTTAATGATGTTATTAATATCAGTCACTGAAATGTTAGTATCATAAAACATTAAAGTACGGCGGAATTGAAAAAAAAAACCCGCCAAAAACGCCATTATTTCCACAACAAACGTACGGCCATCTTAATCAATAGACCTCATCTTATTTTATCTTGGTATGAATTAATACCTAAAAGTCAATGTCCAAATATAGAAACATCCTGAATGCAAATAATTATGGACTCTTGAAAGTCTATTTTGAAAAAGTACACAGTTAAGTCAAGACATTTTATGTTTTTTTTTGTGTTTTTTTTTGCTTGTTTGTCCAAATCAGAGTGTTGAATGAAAAAAGAAAAAAAAGTGATAATAGTATCTCAGTAATCTACATGTAATGGTGTTGTTTTCCACGTTTGTGCAATTAGCCATAAACCTTTCGGTGAACCAATTAAACCTCGGGGAAGCAACTTTCCTTAGAAAGACAAGGGCTCTTAAAGATAAGAACGTTAACCTGTTTGTATATATTGCCAGGTCAGTTTCCAATAACATTTGAGAGATGTTGCAAAGGAAAAGGAGAGAAATAGTCTGATTTGTCACTGGAAGGCAATACTTGTAAAAAATATCATACACAGCTGCCATTAGCAAACTCAATATCCTGTTATTTAAACTTAGAATAATACAAATTGCTAAAAATTACCCAGCCGAAAACTCTTTAACTATTTATAAAAACAGAGATGATTTTCAAAAATAAATTTTTATTCTGAATCAACGTGAAAGATTCTAGGAAAAGCGGAATAGGTTATTGTTATTGTCTGCATATGTATCTCGCCTCTATAGCAAAACATTCACTAGCTCGTTGGGCGGATATTTAGCTGTCATTTTTTTTCAAAATTTTATTCATTAGACATAACATTTTTTCGAGCAGATATCGAGAGAAGTAGAAGGGGGATGTTGGAATAGAGTTAAGGATCAGAGTTTATTCCCTAAGATTTAAGAGTTTTTAATTCTATAATCCAAAAGGATTCACGGTAGTTTTTGATATGTTGGCGTTGGTTTCATTTTTTCGACGGCTAGCAGGGATATGTTGGAAATAACAACAGGGGAAGGACATCGGGGCTGAGAAATCAGGCGTTCTCACATCTTGCCACTCCCTTGTTCTCGCTTTGCTTTCATTTTGTGTACGTTCATTTCAACTATTCTCATGTACAGACTCCAAAAAAGTATAGCCTCACCTCGAAAAAATGGCTCGTACGCAAATATGGAACTCTCAAACGTAATTTGAAGATTTTGTGTACAAGCGCTGGAATTTCAGCTTTCTTTTGACACCCTACTTCTGACAATTGACTGAAAAAGAATGAAGTTATGAATTTTTAAACCCCTCGAGGTCAATTAAAAAAATGTTGAAAATTTCATTTTTCGCACAGTACAAAATGTGGCAATAATTGCAATGGTGTTATTTACGCGTCAGTTAATGAAATCAATACCACCGCTCGTACAGTTAGTATCTAAGCGGATATTTTGTTCCATATTTGCGCACGAGCCATTTTTTCGAGGTGAGGCGATACTTTTTTGGGGAGTCTGTAATATCTTACCACCATTTGTAAGTATCACATCTTCTTTGAACTTTGATTCAAGTTGATTAACCACCGTATGTTTTATTTCTGCATATAGATTGTATTTTTGTTGGATATTTCCACTATACCTTTGCCGTATTTAGGCCACGTGGTGGATTAGTATATATTCCCTTTCGATGAAAGCTAGAAATGTGTGATTTCTCTCCTTATGCTTTCCTCATTGTAACCTCATCCACCATTCCAATTGTCGCAAGCCTCACCGCCATTAGCATCATCGCCGCTGACGCGGGAGACTATTGAGGACAAGTATCCCCTCCTGATGAAATAAATTTGATATATATGATTTTCTTTTGTTTTGCCATTCTCATAGGGCATAATACCCTCATTATTACCATTAGCCAGCACCAGCACCATTATCATGCCACCACCGGCAACAACCATCATTACCAGTACTAGTACTAATAACAGTAGTACAAGCACCAGCACATAAATTTGGAAGGAACAAAAAACATATGCCACTGATGATAATGATCGGTGAGGTTTGATTTACTTTAAAAATCTTCTGAGCTTCATCGCAGTTGATAATGACATCGGTACTATTGCTTCTTCAATATTTTATCTGACAATTTATTTTACTTATAAAACTATTTCAAACTTTGTAGGTATAGTTTGTTTGCCTTGATTGAAGCTTGATGGTAGTTTTTACGCTAAGTATCATCCCTTCTATTCTAAACTCTTTTGCTTTCCCTCTCAGGGTAGCTTATCAGTTCATAATCTGTAGCCGTGTTAATATGACAGTTCTGGTTTGGACTATCCTTTCGTTTAATAAAGATAAAAATGTGTAAGTCATTAAGTGTGTTAAGACTGGTCAATTGACCAATTTCTAACCATCGGGTAAGTCTGCTTCTTAAAGAATTACACAACAATACGCTGGTATCCATACTATTCAAAGCATCTTTCTTCTTCAGCAAAATGTTTAGTACTTTAATCTTATTAAAGCAGGTCAGCTGTCAATAGATGAGGTTAAATGTAACAGTTGTCAAAAGGTACTCCTACCCTTTAATAAAAAATCTTTTTTAATCTGACCTTTTCTCTTCAGTATTGAAAGCGGCTTTAATCTTTTGTGGTTGTAATAAGACACGTGTGTCTATTTTACCTTTTTTAATGTTACGTAACTTGGCGTAGCCTCCCCTTAATAAAACGGGGAGACCGGAGGCTGAGATGTAAATAGGCATTTGTCGGTTTACTCATTCAAAAGTTCAAAGAATCAATGGAAATAGGACTTTAGTAAACCCAGATCAGGTACCTGGAACTGTTATTCTTAAATGTAGATCGATGGTATTACTTGTTATTCTAAAGTAAACATATACTCTATGATTTGCAAGAAAGATTTTTAAAAATCTAATCTAAAACCAGCGAGTTTTCTTTTTAATGGACGTAGTTATTTTCTTGTAGGTCAGATACAAATACCCCAGAAATACATTGCAACGTTTTACCAGAAGTAGCTGTTAAACTGAACTTCATACTAATACAATTTAGAAAATGTTGGTACACTTATAGTAGAGTATGGCCTCTGACTTTTAACACGATGTGTAATGTAACACAAAGGTTTTCCAATTTATGGAAAAAGACCTGTATCTAATGAGTGTCCACCTGTTATGAATTATTAAAAGGAAATTGGGAGGTGAAAACTCTTGCCATAACTAACAGCGAAGATAAAAATGCTTGTTTAAATTCAAAGCTTCATCATTTATGAAAAACTTCTACAAATTGGTTTGATTCTGTCCAACACTACTCTCTTTCGATTCCAAAAGGGATTTTGTTTTTAAATATTTAATTGAAGTTCGAATTGTCTTTTTAATCGATCATCACTAAGAAATCAATTCGCCTCGCATGTCAAAGGTGACATAAAACCATATACCTTTGATATTCTACATCGGTTTTTAACATGCACTTGGTTAATTTTAGCAGTTATAGTAAGTCTGATATATTTGTGAAAATATATACCTTTATTTTAAGTTCCTTTGTTTATAAAATGTAACATTTTTCATGGCACCTTTTTATGCCACCTTTGAGCATGAGAGGCGAATTGTGTGTTTAACGGTGTCTTGTTTGTTTATGTTGGTGTATAATACCGCTTTTAATGTAATGAAATTAACTTTATATGTTTCCATAGTGTAAACGCTTCAGTTTATGTCGGTAAAATTTAATAGAATTAACATTATAAAATAACATAAGCTTTTGCGCTATGGTCATACTAGATTTGTGACTTGATCTTTTACTCGTGTATAGTGTTACCTGAGGTAACAAAATGAAATCAACCATGTGGAACTTGGTGATGTAGTCATCTGGATCAGATTGTTTCGTTGACGCCCTTATTATTCGTTTATATATCTGAGTAAAATTGTTTTCTCCTTCATGTATGAATAGGGAATAAATGCATATACCCGTACAGCGATATTAAAATTTTTCATAAAGATATTATCTTAAAATAATTTGTCAATTATATAAGAGAAGAGGAGAGTAGAGATATTATGGGTTGGGTTACATGAAAAACATCAATATTTCCTATGTCGCTTATATTTTAAAGATACAAAAAGTTTCACTTTTGAAATACAGATTGCTTGGACTTTGGTGATTGAAGACACCAAAATGTATATTCTACATCCATACATCGTACAGTAATGCTCAAAATATAAATCTAGAGTTCAAAAGTCATCTGTTAATGATACTAAAAGTTGTTTGTAAATGCCAGATAAATGCAATGAGCGAATGATTGACTCAACCAGGCAACTTAATAAACATAAGGGTTTGAAAACTTACACTCTGTTCCCTCTGCTTAATATGTAGTGCTCAATGAAAGAGGTTTGATGTTGGTATTGATAAATAGATTTAGGAAGTTAAGTAATTCATAGTACTCAACAAATGTGCCGATACATTATACTATATCAAATTAGTTACCCTTTTTTCAATAACAATATGCATGATATAGGCTAGATGGCTAATTTGTTTTATGAAGAAAATAATGGAAACTAAACCGATAAGAAAATAACATAGTCTATAGCTTAAGGTTACGTCGTGGGATAAAATGTTAAATATTATTGCCACTTCATAGCAACTTTTCTACAGTCACGTTTGTAAACCAGTTTTCAAACGTATTAAGTGTCTGTAAATGGACGCAGAAAAGGTTTTAGATAATACCCTAAATAAGCGAACAACATTTTATAATAAGTTGCGGTGTCACAATTGCAGATGGATTTACTTTGTCTTAATATCATTATATTCATATGATTATGTAAACTTCAAGTAAAATACTCATAGGAACTACTGCTTCGTATCAAATAAACCTCGTTATTATTGATAAAAAGAACTTAAAATACGAATGATTCTAGGATCTTCAATCTTGGATTTTTTTAAATAATTAAACAAAAAGACAAGAGGAACAAATTCCCATGCTTTTATAGTCCAAACAATAATGAACAATACAAACGAAAGTTTTATAGCTCTTTCGAACTGACACTTTCTAAAATATGAAATGGTCATTGCACCGTTGACGTGAGCAAAGATGACAATAAACTTTTATACAGAAAAAACCCTAAAGGACTTCCCTGAATAAGAACATGGGTTACATGATATGTACATTTGCCAAACAGAATCTTTAAACTAAATCATGAAATACGATCGAAAGATCGCTAGTTCTTCTTGATTGTGTTTCTAAAAAAAACTCGCCTGAAGAAACCCTTTTCATTTTACGCGTCTTGTGCGCCGGGGTTAAAGTTCACACGCAATACGAGTGAGCTCGTGTGATTTGTTGCGTGACGTGACGATCGATTTGATGTCTACGCACGCTGCGATTTGGTCCCGCTCAAAATGAAAAGGTTTATAAGCTTAGAAATAATCATTATTCCCAAATTGGTCTGCAGCACAGATAATGGAACACATGGATGATAATCTGCGGTTTTCCTTTGAAGCTATATATGTGTTTCAACAAAGAAATACAGCCTTCAACACTGTCATGTCTTATGGGGCTACGATAATAGATCCATCAACTAATTTAATCCTCATCCTCGAAGTACAAGCGAGAAGTTCAATACGTCAATGATACCGATAGCCTCGTTAATCCAGGGCTGGTACAGAGACATGAAGAAACACATTGTTGGTATGGTTGTATTGTACTTTTGTGCCTGCATCTTTTTACATAAAAAAGCACTGGTCAAACCAAGGAAAAATAGATTTTACTGAAGAAAAAGTTCTATAATTTCAAGCTCATCGGTGCATTTTCTTTACATTGTTTTTCACAATATCATATAATTTGCAATACCTTTGAAGTTTTTACAGGAGACTAATTTAGAGTTAACTGATCGAGTTCAAATCTCTAGTTTTCGTTTTTGTTAACAAATACCTGGTTCCGAACAATAAAAAAGCAGGCTTTTAGTTGGAGTTTTAGTTAACAAATTCTACTTAACTGATTTGTTAGGGGAACAATTGAAAGATTAGCATTTAAATGCAACTTCGTATTATTACAAAAATTAGTCACCATTGACAAGATATAATCTATGGTAATCCGTCGTAATTATTTGTCGAAAATAATATTTAACACTAATCAATAGTATGCCAAGGTGTCAAGCTGCATTGCATGCTTTGATACTGATGATGTGATTTCAATCATCGAATCGCTATTTCAGTATTAATGTATTCACAAAGACTTGTTACACAAAGTATTTTGCACCTCAGAAAGAACTATAAACACCCATTCAAATAATATTTCACATGGTTGATATTTTCAACCAATTTACAAATTTGTAAACGACTAGACACTTTTTTTGTGGGAACGAAATGTGCCGTTAAATTGCACTTCTGTGAACATTTTCTCTCGTAAAATGACAAAAACTGAATTTCACGGTAGTAAGCATTACAAATTGTGAATCGTTTGTAATGGGTTTATGCACCTATCACTTGTAATTCCGGCCCCCGGGTACGCGGGCACTAGCGGGGAACTCGTCATGCTCGTGCGGGGAAGTTGTGTATGCTGATGTCCCCGCCAGGCGGGGAACGCGTGCGGGGATGATGCAGTGGCTCGGCGGTGACCATTTAGGCGGAGAATTTGACCGGGACGTAAATCTATGAAATTTGAGCCCTTTCCCTGTGATATGGGGCCGGGACTTTGTCGGTGACTCAGATTTGAGGATGCCCCGCCCTACGGGGAAGTCGGCGGAGTGTTAGGCGGGGACTCGTCAAATTGTGATGAAAGAGCTCGGGCGCATTCCCCGCTAGCGCCTGGGTACCTGGGGCCGGAGTTACAAGTGATAGGTGCATTACAAATTTGTCAGTTCGCTGCGTGCAAATCTTTTGAAAATATGAATAGAATTCACAGTAGGATTACATGGACTGGTAGACGCAATGAAAAGGAATTACAATTAACACAAATGCTAATTTAACAAAAATGAGAAACAATTTTGTTTACTGTCGTAAACTTGATATATGAACTCGATAATTGTGTAGGATCATTGGATCATAGGTTACGACAATGTTCATAATTCCCGTGCATTTCAAATGCTCGTGGTTTTATTGATTTTGAAACACACACATAGTAAAGATCTGTGGTAGTTCTATGGAATTTTAATTGAGTTTAATATCCATGCGCTCCAAAATCTGTGTCTGCATATATTGATTTTGTGGTGTTTTTAGCATTTTGGCCGCCATCTCGGATATGGTCATTCTTTTTAATGTGGGCACCCATAAAAGGTGGATTTGTTACATTGAGAATTATTTATGCATAAATTTTGTCATAACTTTTCAGCAATCCCATGAAATGTTTTAATTTTGGTATCATTTAAAGACAATTTATTTGACTTTCAAGAAATTAAGAATAGAACCCAAAATGAAGTGATTAAGTAGGCTTAATAACATGTTAAAGCTAATTAGCCAGGGTGGAGGCGGGTGTGGATGAGGCGGGTGTGGATGAGGTATCATGAAAATTCTGCATCTATTTTTGTGTCATATATCTTCTTAAAAATCCATTGAAGTGTCATAAATCTGATTTGATTTCAAAGGCTGGTTATTGTATCAAAATCAAGTTGGAATTAACCCGAATAAAGTTGATCATTAACGCTAATAACAAGTTAAAGTCAATAAGCTAATTTAGCCAGAAATCAAAACGGGCATAAATGCGGTTGGTGTGGATGAAATATGTACATTGTGCATCAAATCTTATCATAACTTTACAATAATTGTATGAAATGTTATGATTTTTGTATGATTTTGAAGATAATGTATTAGTCTATAAAATCAATTAAAAATAATAGCCAAATAAAGGTGTTTATTATCTCTAATCAACCATTACCAGGAGGGACTTAGGTATGGATGAAGTGAGTGAGTTGTAACGCAAATGGGCCCGACCTCAAAAAATATGACCATATGCAGTCGCAATTGGTTCTGTTTGATAAGTGGGAACGATATCAATTAATTAATATGGTAAAAATTTGTCAAATATCCAAATTAGTCGGGTGCATATGTGGCGATATATGTAATTTTTATTGATTTTGTAGTTTTTTTCGCATTTTGGCCCCCCATCATTGGAGCTCAAATTAAAAGGTAGTTCTGTGTTCAATATGAAAATCATAGTCACTTTATTTATTAGTTATGTCCTTGGTCTACCCCGTTAGTACCAGTATAATGAGACTGAGTGTCTCCCATAGCCGGGAGCCCGGGTCCAATTGAACTACACGGAATAAGTCGCAATCAATGATTTATTGATCGCACATGTACAAGTACGTTCTACACAATTATATAGCAGCTAGGACACTCAGTCACACGGACGCTGTATTTCATTACACCGGTCTTGTTTTGTTTTAAATTCCATGCAATACCTTTTGAAGAAAATTCGATGTACAAAGCTTTCACTTTATTCCACAATTTTACATGGTGTCCCAATAAAAACGTAACGAACTTTGAACTTTTCTTTTGATAAAACAGAACATAGTTTTTAGCAAGTTTTATAACAATATAATAGAGTAGGCTATTGGCTTTTACAATATTTTGTTTTATTTAATTTGAATCTCTAAATCAAAAGTTTTTGCACATTGTGTAAAGACCCGAACAATTTTGGTGGTCTGATATGTTAATCTGTAATGATTCACCATTGGTGACGTAATGGAGCACACGTTGAATGGACATTGCTAAAAACATCACATGATTAGGAAAAGCACCCCTTAAACAATTTTCATGACATAAGGATCTCCTGTATACAGTATCCCAAATCATATCTCACTCCCCCTCCCCAATGAAACATACAAAAAAAAAACCGCCTTTATTTTTCACAACAAACGAACGGTCATCTTAATTAATAGACCTCATCTTATCTTATATCTTGGTATGAATTAATACCTAAAAGTCAATGTCCAAATGTAGAAACACCCCGAATGCAAATAATTATAGACTCATGAAAGTCTATTTTGAAAAGTACACTGCACGTTTGTGCAATTAGCCATAAACCTTTCAAGTGAACCAACTAAACCTCGGGGAAGCGACCCTCCTTAGAAAGACAAGGGTAGCTTAAAGATAAGAACGTTAACGTACCTGTTTGCATATATTGCCAGGTCAGTTTCCAATAACATTTGAGAGATGTTGCAAAGGAAAAGGAGAGACAAAGACCGATTTGTCACTGGAAGGCAATGTTATACACAGCTGTCATTAGCAAACTCAATATCCTGTTCTTTAAACTTTATAATACAAATTGCTAAAAATTACCCAAACGAAAACTCTTTAACTATTTTTAAAAAAACTCATTGTAACCTCATCCACCATTCCAATTGTCGCAAGCCTCACCGCCATTAGCATCATCGCCGCTGACGCGGGAAGAGTATTGAGGACAAGTATCATCTCCTGTTGAGATAAATTTGATATATATGATTTTATTCATTCTAATAGGGCATAATACCCTCATTATTACCATTATCCAGCACCAGCACAACTATCATGCCACCACCCGGCAACAACCATCATTAACAGCACTAGTACCAGTAACAGTAGTGCCAGCACCACGATCATCAGCACATAAATTAAAAAAACAAACACAAAAAAAACCCCAAAAAACATGCCACTAATGATGATGATCGTTGAGGTTTGATTTACTTCAATCTTCTGAGCTTCATCGCAGTTGATAATGACATCGGTACTATTGCTTCTTCAATATTTCATCTGACAATTTATTTACTCATAAAACAATTTCCAACTTTGTCAGTTTGTTTGCCTTGATTGAAGCTTGATGGTAGTTTTTACGCTAAGTATCATTCCCTCTATTCTTTCATAATCTGTAGCCGTGTTAATATGACAGTCCTTGTTTGGACTATCTGCTTAAACCTTTCATTTGAAAATGTCTATGTCATAAAGTGTGTTAAGACTGATCAATTGACCAATTTCTAACCATCAGATAAGACAACTTCTTTCACAACAATATCCATACTATTCAAAGCATCTTTTCTCTTCAGCAAAATGTTTAGTACTTTAATCTTATTAAAGCAGGTCATCTGTCAATAGGTTGTGTAACAGTTGTCAAAAGGTACTCCTACCCTTTAATAAAACGTCTTTTCAACCTGACCTTTTCTCTGTATTCAGTAGATACCAGAAGAAAGCGGCTTTAATCTTTTGTGGTTGTAATAAGACACGTGTGTCTATTTTACCTGTATTTTACGTACCTTGGCATAGCTTCCCCTTGATAAAACTTGGAGACCGTGGGGCTGAGATAGGCATTTGTCGGTTTACTCATTCAAAGGTTCAAAGAATCAATGGGAATTGGACTTAAGTAAAACTGGATCAGGTACCTCGAGCTATTATTCTTAAATGTAGATCGAGGGCAATAGTTACGGTAGTATTCTAAAGTAAACGTATACTGTATGATTTCCAATAAAGATTTTTTAATCAGATCTAAAACCAGCGAGTTTTCTATTAACAAGACACACTTTTTCTCTTCAACCTTCAATAGGTTTAGGCCAAGTAAAAAATAAAAAAACTTGTTTCTCGTCCGGGTTTTTGAAAGAAAGGAGGAAGAGGTACTTTTTATTTTATATTTTTTATTTTAATGGCAATGCAAAATCGCTCATTAATGGCCAATTCTCCCCGAACGTATCGATACCAGATGTGTTATTGGAAGAGGAGGCGGCCCTTTTTATTTTTGAGTTTTGGACATACTGGAGGGTTGATCAAAACAAAATATGCTTTAAAATGCTTATTGAACAGATGTAAATCTATTGCATAGACTTAAACTTTTCAAACACTTTTCACAAATAAGTTATGCATGAAATACAAAAAATAAAAATTGTTTTTCAAAATCCTTAAAAAATGATGCGGGAGGGGACGAGAAACATATTTATTTTTTTACTCGGCCTTAGTCCTTAATACAATTATATCCAATGGCGTAAATGAAGCTAGTGGATGTGTCGCCCGGGGCCAGAAAATAAAATATCGCCCAACCCCTGAGCGCATAAGCGCGAGCACTAACGGATGGGGCCCAGTGACCCGCCTTAGGGCCCCCGGTGGGGTCCAGGTGCAAAGCCCCGGTGGGGGTCGAGGGGGCGAAGCCCCCTAAAGAAAGGACGCACTTTGAACGACAGGAGAGGCCACAAAACACATTTACAGTCTAGAATCACTCATTAAACACATTTTGAATCGCAATTTGTGCAAAAATTGCTATATAACGAATCGAAAATTAATTTTAAATAATATCTAGTACCTAAAGAATCAAATATGTGACTAACATAATATATTTTCTAATAAAAAACTTTATTTGTTAAATATAGCAGGTTGAAAAACAATAAAATACATAAGAATTACACTATATTCATTTGTATAGGAAAAGTATCATTTTTGTGAATTTTCGCGTTACCTACATATCAATGATCAATCATAACTTTTGAATGGAATGTTCAATTTGAACCAAACAAAATGCATTTTAAAGATAAAAGAGCAGACAATTTTCATGACATAAAAATCAGCAAAATGCTCAAATTACGGCTTTTTGGTGCTCTCCAGTCCCCAAGAAAACACCCTTTCTATTTTACGTACTAACTGTACTTTTCCCCCTAAGTTCCCAACTGAATTAACAGGTCCTCCACCACTCGCCCCCGCCCCTCTCACCTTCCCCCCTTCCTCCTTCCCTCCTTTTTTCATTTTTCTTTTCTTTTCTCCTTTTTTTCTCCCCTCTTTTCTTTCTTTTCTTTTTTTTCCTTTTTGTCATTTCAGGGTCCCATGTCACTGAATGGTGCCCGGGGCACGTGTCTACCTTGCCCCCCAGCTACGCCACTGATTATATCACGTTGACTGGTAGAATTTGTCTAAGGTAAGCCAATTAGATGAGACATCGTGAGCCATGGAACCTGTGTTTTCTTAACCAGACCAGGGAGGTTCACTACAACAGATTTTTCATTTTTTACCAGAGAAAAAGGCCTATATATTGTGGAGCTCGTGTGGTCTAGTGGAATAGAGCAGGACTCCGAATCAGTAGGTCGTGAGTTCGAGCCCCGCTACAGCCAACGGGCTATGTCCTTGGGCAAGGCATTTAATCCTCATTGCTTTGTCTACCCGAGCGATATTTGGGAAGCTGTTGTGGGAAACATTACAATCTAAGTGCAGATAGGGTGCGCACTTGGCCAGCGACTCCTAGGTGAATGTGAAATGATTGTGACGGTTTCCTGACGGCAGCGTAATAATAGGCATCAGCGCTTTGAAACAGTTGTATAAGGCGCTTTATAAATGGTGTGTATTATTATAGAGCTGTGTAAAGGGCGCACCATTACATTTAGGAAGATGGTCTCGGGTTGATTTTTTTTCGCGGCGTGATCTGGAGCATTTTTTTTCTAAATTACCTGCTTCTTTCCCTTTTCTATGTTTAAGCGATTTTTCCCCCTGCTTTTGGAGGGATTTTCCCCCAAAACCACCTACCCCTGGAAATCTAATTATGGTGCACCGCTAAGAAAACATCACATTATAATATACCCTGTTACCTCGATCATAAGAACCCATTCAAATCCAGACATGGCAAACAATTTCTGTTTGGGAAACACAAAATATGAAAGTACTTGCTGAGGTTGTTAATGAAATATTACAAGTTAACAGGAGGACCATTGTTATTTTTCACCACATCAGGAGTTGAAGTGGAGCTGAAGGGGTTCTTATGATCAAGATTATAGGGTATGTCATTAAATAGAAATAATCTTATCATGGTATTGGCGAATTATAAAACATCTGGATATTACACATTTCGTTAGTTCAAATGTTCTGTCCGTGCATAAAAATGCATTTTGTAATCCGTAGTAAAATATTTTGTTAACCCATTATTTATTCTATTCACTGGAGTCAATAAGTATAGATAATCCCCACTTGAGAAATTGCAATCCTTGACAGTCCTTTTGTGTTTACACGATAAAAAGCATGACCAAAAATCTCTTTTCTTCGAAGACAATAGCCTATCCTATACTTTGATTGACAGACCTCTTTTGTGCGGTAAAATTAATTCGATACTTCTATTGTCATTTACGATTTAGTTAACAAAATCCTTTGTCCTTTAATGAGATAACGGACAGAACATTTGAACTAGCTAATTGTATTATTGGTATCTGTTAAGTGTTAATTGAGAAAAGTATTGTGCTGGTTGTTGAACTCAAAATATATGGGCACTTTATTTAGGCTAATATATGATTAAAATTAATTGTTAAATGTCTATATTCTAATAACAAGGCAACATTAACAAATACTGTAAACGCCAATATTTTGGCTTTCAGTAATTTTCGCCCTCAGCCAAATTTGGCCCATTGCGCGCGTTTTTATTTTAGCGCATATGAACATTGTCCGAGTATAGAATTCCATTTGCTACAAATCCATATTAATTTTCGCGGTACATTTATTTTCGCGCTAATCTCATTTTGCGCAAAAAGTGCGAAAATAAAATGTAGCGCGAAAAATACCACTTATACACTTATTTATTTCAGGGCAATTACAACGGAGGTAAGTAAACAAAACGACAACAACAACTTGTTGATGTCGTCAAAATCAAAATATTGGACAGGAGCCCATAGTCAGCAGTGGCGTGTCCATGGGGGTGGAGGGGCGTTGTTGACGTGCCCCCAGTCGGGTGTGAAAGTTGGAGGAAAAGTTACATTTGTCGGGTAAATCAGGTATCTGGACCAGCTCCAAAATACATTAAAGGAAAGGGTAATGGCTATTTCAAAGTGATTGTAAAATACCTTTTTAAAACGTGGGATGGTCATTGCACCGCCGACGTGAGCAAATATGACAATATTAAAGCCAGTTAAACCCTGAGGATAACACACACTAGCCTTTCTGAAATGGGTAAAATAGTTACATGGGATATACATTTGCCTAACATGATATTCAAAACTATTGCTATCTTTCGAGATTGAAAGTTATTGAATTTGAGCTTTTAAATAAAATTACTTGAGAAAATCCAAGAATATCCTAACGATGAATTAGGGAATCAGAATTATTTCCAATTTTATTGGACCATAATTATCGAAACAATTGGGACAAATGACAGTAGTAAAGATGAAACGAAATCGGACAACGCTAGACTGATTCGATGCTCTTTATAAGTTTTATTTGTCACATGTTTTATTGTACGCTTTAGCAATATTGAAATGAGTATTTTTATATTTAAGAATAATTGTCGACATTTAAATTATCATTAATATTCAATTGTCTAGCCATTTTACTAAGACTGTAAGACTCTACGATTCTTTATACTTGAATTGCTACTGATAAGTATTACAACGCTGTAAATATTATTACGCCTTATATGACTTTTTCCATTAGCGATAAGGAGTTATTCTGAATTTATCTGAAAGAACTTTATTTACCATGACATTTTTATGGGCTTATCCTTTACAACAAATCAAAAATTGTGTTTTCTGAATCACAAAATACCGACCCAACTGATCAAAAATGATCTCCTCTTTGCTCACAAACATTTTTCAGGCCTTAATGTTGCTCACATTAAATCTACAATATTAGTTGATGGATGAACTTTGATTAACCAAAGATCATTCAACTGAAGTACATCAGGAAGAAATGGTGTCACATATTAGCTGAATCATTGTATGAATAATGAAACACGTTCCCTTTTGTGAAAATATGTTTAATTTTTAGTAAACCAAATGTATGTTTTCGTTTTAAAAATTAAGTGCATACTGAAGAGGTCCAATGGACCTAAAATTTAGCTTTTCCTGGGTAGCCTATACAGTAAAATAAAACATAACCCAACACCCACCAAATACCAATGTTTAATGTAATTGATAATATGTTGTGCATTGTTGTGCAAAAAATCCAATTGGTCGTGTCCTATTAGAGATAATCAACATGTATAGGTGGCACTGTTCGCCACTTGTTTCCTCCATTAAACCGTAGTTTTGAATATTTTTTCAAATTGTTTTCGGCATCTTATTTGTACTTATGTTTCAAAAACGCTGTATGCAGTTACGTTTCAAGGCACTTAGAAAAAACTGTACTCAAAAGAGAGACATTGAAGTTGTATCCATTTAATCTAGAGTTTTTCTGTATTTTTCCTGGAGGTGTTTTGTGTTTTATTCAGAGGCACATGAACTCACACAGTACAACGCTTTCACAGTGTTTAAGGTTCCTGGAACCTGACATGAAAAGGAAAAACAGAGATCCGTGTTTTAAGACATCAAGTTAGTTCAGAGACCACGAGTCTTGATATTTAAACGGCTATGCTAAGTATTAAAACGCTTCAGGACCATTTTTCTATAGCGACAAAGTGTTATGCAGAGTGTAGCTGAAATAATATTATTTACCAAGAAACTTTCATGGTCTCATTTCATCCTTTACAACAAATAATTTTAATGTGTTCCTTAAATCACAAACAGTTGCTCAACAGATCAGAAATTATCATATCTGTTTACACTAGCATTTTTCAGCCCTTAATATTGCTCACATTAAGTCTACAACATTGATAATATCGTTGATTGATGGTTAATTTTGGATTATCTTCAGGCTCCTGCTTCTTATCCAATTGAAGTACCTCAGGAAGAAATGTATGGTGTGTGACACCATCAGATGAATCAAGTATGAATAATGACAATGCATGTTTCCCTTAAATTGTGCAAATGACCAATTGACCTAGAATTTTGTTTTTACCACGTAACTTATAATCTCAACATAACCCAATGCCAAGGTATACGGTAATTGACTAGATAGAGGTTACGCATTTTTGTGCCTAAAAATCTTAGTCGTGTCGTGTTTGAGATATTTAACATGTATCATAGGTGGCACTGTTTGCCATTTGTTTCTATAAAATAGTAACTGAATATTTTTTCAAACTTGTATTTTAGCAATGCATTTGTACTTGTGTTCTAAAATATTCCATGCACTTAACTTACAAAATACTTACTAAAACTTTATTCTAAAGAATATCTTGCAGTATCCAATTTACAAATACGGGAATTTTAACCAACCAACTTAAATCTTTCTGAGAGACATTAAAGTTGAATCCATTTAATATAGATATATTGTTTGTTAGCCTTGATGTTTTTGGCGTTTGATTCAGATTAACATGATCTCACACAAATAGGAAAAAGGAGAGTCGTGTTTCAGATATCAAGTTAGTTACTTTAGTTCAGACACACCAAGTCTTGATATTTGAATGGCTATACTATGTAATTACTTATGGATATTTTCTATAGCGATAAAGTTGTAGAGAGTGTATCGGAAAGAACTTAGAAAGAACCAAGAAAATAGTAAAAAAGCCCTTGCCTGTCGTAATTGAAGCACCTTAAGAAAAAAAATGTGTGGTGTCACATATCAGATGGATCAACTATAAACAATGAAAAGGTACGTTTCCTTTTTGTGCAAATGATTTTAACGTTTTAATAG
>JXSR01S014125.1:114659-130237 GCA_000969725.1 Ophiothrix spiculata | reverse complement strand
GTAGTGTGTTTATCATACTTGGCCTCGTTCTGAGTTCCGATTCCCCGTCTGGTTCTTTGGATTTACCCCATCAACGGCGGGATTATGTCAATTATCAATATGGTCTATTGAGTGATTGGGTGGCCCTATTCCTCAAGTAGTGCCAGCTCGGATTTCAGCATAAAATTTGTATGAACATGATCCTCTAGTGGTGCTTCCTCACCCCTCCATGGTAGCTTAGATCTTGCCCAGATCCCTCTCAACCAATCCCACCACTGATCTACCCTGCCCTCTGTCTAGTAATTCCAGTGACCAATAAAATCCAGAGATTTACCCAGTTAGTGACTACCACCGTTGCTCTGGACTGAATTTGTGGTATGCTTTTGGGTATGTCTTTTACAAGTCAACGCTCTGGTCAAGAGTCATGGTAGCTCCGTTAGTGGATTCACCGCACTCGGGCATAGAAAATTCACTATCAGAGTCTCCAAGATTGAATGCAGAAAATACTTTCACCACTATATGACTATATAGGAAGAAAATTAGTCCATGCTATGGCTCAGAAACTTGATGCTCGGAAACGCCACTATAAAAAAATAAATAAATAAATACCCCGGTACTGGGGATTTATATATGCCTCCCAGATTTGTAATTCCACTCGGCCTCTGCACACTTTACAGGTGTTTGCTGACCACTGTGGCCCAAGTAAGCTCCATTCCACACCAAGCATCATTTCATGTCATTTCAGGTTCTGTGGCAACCTCTATAAGGGCGCTGAACCTTGATCAGCCTACATACGCACCATCGCTGCCCGGATCAGCTCCCCCTGTTTCGTACGGGTTTCCACAAGACAATTAGCAGTTAGTTCCTTGTCCAAGGGAATTTCAAGCACACACAACTTTCGTCACCAGCGGGGTTCGAACTCAGGACCTTCCGCACTGCAAGCGAGCGCCTTACCAACTGAGCTAACTTGACCGCTATCAGAACTTCCATGCTGGAATGCTGAAAACAATAAATCACCGCTATATTGGAAGAAAATTCATTCCACTCAGGGTGGAAACTCACTCTCGAGATGATAAATAATAGCAACTCTACAAATAGATTGTTCACGTCTGATATTTTTGCTAGTATGTGCTATTTTCTCATCGTAATTTTATTATATTCATGAGGGGGATGGGAAACCTTTAATTCTTTAACTTGTCTTCTTATAATCTGATACTGGATCCACTAGTGGATTGTCTGCGCTCGCTCTGCAAGGTATATATAGTCGCACCCTGTGACCCTCACCTAAATCACTGACTCAATATAGACCACTGATCAATATTGTCAGTGACTATGCAACGAGACTGTGGCGAATAGCGCCACAGTCGAGGTGTTCAAACCGAACCGAAGGTGAGGCTCAGTCGAGCCCAATTGTAGTGCTAGGTATATAGTGAATCGCATGACTTTGCTTACATTGTATTTCACAGTTGTTGGTAGGCATGATAAGGTGATCCACTAGCAAACTGTAAGATGGCTTTTAATTAAGAGTTGGTGAATTAGTAAAAAATAGGCCGGTCGCAGGAGGAACTAAAGCAGCTATGTGAACAAAGTCCTATATTTATGAAATAAAAATATGTTGTGTTTTTTGGTTATAGCGCGATAGAGGTCTAAGCCTTACATTTAATTCCTTAAAAACTTATTTTTTCTCAATCCGCTAGTGGATATTCCACGCTTGCTACACAACTGGATCGTCCATGCTCGCTCCACCAGTGGATCTTCCACAACCGCTCCACTTGAGGATCCTCTGTGCTTGCGCCACCACTGGGTATTATGCGCTTGCTCCATTATTGGATCACCTTTCCCAGAGATGCCACATCTCAGAATAAATTCTGAATTCAGAATTTTTCAATTGGTTTAAGCCTAAATTCAGATTTTTTATTGGTTGTTTCATGTACAAAGGTATAGGCAATTTTGGTTTCTCACATTCTTTCAAAGTATTTCAGATTTTTTGAACACCAAGCAATGAGTGGCATCTCTGCTTAGTACCATATTTCATAGGCTGACAAAATCCTGTAAATGGTAGAAAGCAAAGTTATGCCTACTCATCATTAAAAAAAAACCATAAATCTGTAATCATATGGAACTCACTTGCACATTGCAAAAGCTCTAAATCAACAATTTTTTATGCTTGAGCGCGGAACCTCTGAAGTTGGAGTTTCTGCTCCCGGACATGGAGAGATTTTTCTCGTAAGTTAGTATACAAATATATACTGACTTGAAGATCTCTGGTTAAAACTATGGTCCTGAAGGACAATGAAACTTTATATACTGTATTAATAAATTTTAAAATAATTTTTACTCTTATTAAAAAAATGCACCAACAAAATGCCATAACCATGAATGCAAGCAATAGGTTAATGCGCACATTGGCTTGCGTGTGTAAGTTTGTTGCGTGCCTAAGTCCTTGTGTGAAAGTGACCCGTATATAGAGGGGAGCGTGGCCGAGCGGTTAGAGCACGGGTCTCGTAATACAGAAATTGTGGGTTCGAGCCCCGGGCCAGGCGGTTTTCGTCTCCTTGGGCAAGAAACTTTACTCTACTTGCTCCGTGGTCGGACAGTCACGTAAAGCCGTTGGTCCCCTGTGCGAATGCTCCTTCATGGGGCGCTGCATATGCATACAGTGTATACCTGGTGAGGGATCTATAGTCTTTTAAAACCCGTAAAAAAAGAACTATATTTGACTTTTTTTATCAAGATGGTTGAAACTATTTGGAATAATGTCATAGGGTTTCAACGCTCTAAAATTTATTAATACAGTATAAAACAATGAATGAATTTTCGTTTAAGCGAGGAAGCTCTGAAGGTGAGTTTTTGTGCCCGAGCGCAGAAAGGTTTTTCTTCCCATATAGTGGCGAAAGTCATTTCTGCATTCGAGCGATGATGTTTATAAGGTTGAGCACTGGCGTGTCCAGGATAATTTCCTGCGGGGGGCTTGAGGGGCTTACAGTATTTTGCGGGGGCTTGAAGCCTAAAAACAGCCAAAATCGGCTGATTTTGCATGAATTTTAATAAAGTGCGGGGGGCTTCAGCCCCCAAAGCCCCCCCTCCTGGACACGCCAATGTTGAAGAATACATTTGTACAATTTTTTTCAACATCAGACCTTTTGTGTATTTTAAAAACTATCATTATACAAGGTCAAATTAGGCTATGAGTGTGCTTTTGCCAATAAAACATATGGACTTTCGAATTGCAATTATTTCAACATCAGATTCATACTACCGGTATACAAAATTATTGATGGTATATACTCAGCAAATCTGAGCTCTATAAACAAAATAGCTCGGTTGTGGCGCCTATTTCAGTGAAAACTGAACCACACATTTTCTCTAAAGTGTCAGATAAATAATAATACTTATTGGCTGTTCGTCATTTACACCTGCTTTTAAAGAACTTTATTACGATGGAGAGAAAGGAAGAAAAAGAAGAGAAAAGCTCAAAAGGGGAAGAGAAAAGAGTAAGAAATGGAAAAAGGGAGCGGGAAGGGGAATTGGAGGACAGAAAGAAGAATTAAACGGTAGAGGCGTAGCTAAAGGCGCAAAGGGAGCACATTTCCCCAGGCTCCACCTTAGGGGGAGATGGTGCTGAAATGACGCATTAAAAATGAAATTGACAATATGATAAATGAGAGCTCTCTAAGGCGGCCCTGGTTTGGTAAAACTGTCTAACTCAATTTTCGCCAATTTTCAGTTAACAGACTTTCTTTATTAATTTGTGGGCGTTCTTTCCATTGATGGTCACGAAAAATCCATACAAGCTTTCGTTTTCAAAATAATTTTTTCTATCTAAAGCATTTTTGCCACTTTCTCCCTCTTTAACTTTGTAAAACTATCTATCTTTAAGATAGACTATCCCTACTCCCCTTTTGATTTGGTAAAATTGTCTACCTTCTAGATAGAACATTGTCCCTCCTCTTTCATTATGGTAAAACTATCTTATCTTTTTAGTATATTCATCTGAATATATTCCACATGGTAAAATAGCCAAACGTAAAATTCATTAAATTTCAACATGAAGCTAATATAAAAGATATCAAGGTTATGGTATGACGAATAAGAAATAAACAAAATGTTTTAGCATACTTTAACAAATTAGATACATAACGATAACTTAAATCAATGAAGATAATACCAGTGCAATTTTGACCGAAGTTGGATAGTTTTACCAAATCAGAGTCAACAAAGGAGAATCATACGTTTATTGGGTAAAACTCTCTAATTCCACAAAATTGGCTGTAAAGTTTCTATTAATCGGTGAAAATTGTATATGTTTGGAGATGTTTTGCCAAAATATATATTTTTTGCATTGAAAGGACCGAAAACACTTAACAGCATAAAATTAACAAACGTCATATCTTTGAATTTCAAATGTGATTTTCTCAAATTGCTGTATTTCAAGTTAGATAGTTTTACCAAATGAGGGCCGTAGGGCACTCAAAATCACCAGAACCCAAAAGTTTCCAGGGGCTAAGCCCCTGGACCCCTTCCTTGTAAAATTTGATTACGCTATGTTGAGGAGGTTCCGCTTCAACTTACCTTGGCCCCCAGTCACAAGCCTTGCCCACCAATGTCCGACCCCCCCATTGCCCCCCTCACTTTCAGTCATTGACACAATTTCCCCTTTATTTTTATAATGAACATGTCAAAAAAAATGTTCAAGCTTTGCGCAAATGTAAGGATAGTATGTCATTTTTAAATCAAAATTTTGTTTTTCAACATTTTTTTGCAATTATTTGGGGGGTAGGGGGAGGTAGGGAGAAATTGTATCAGGGGGAAATGGAAAATTTGGGTCTTTGCCCCCATCCCCTGGTGACCCAACAACCCCTGTTACGCCACTGCTGTCACCTTTCCCTGCTCTCTGTCTCCTATTTATTCTCACATTTGTCTCACATTTTTTTATCTTTTGTCCTTTTTTCTCATCACTTTTCTTGTATCTGGTTGTTACATGCAACAAACTGTTCTTAAATCAGCAAAAAAAGATATTTCTTGGATGTATCTTGGCCCCTCTTTTGATGTTTAAAGAAAGACAGTTCCATTCAATCAACAGTGTTATGGCATGTATGCTTGAAGGCCAGGACATTTGTGATAGTAAAAAATCACGTCCAAGGTCGAATTTCTAATTTCATCAGAAACGTTACCTTTGAAGTGTATTCTATTATATTAATCAGGTTCCAACATCCAAAACACAAGACAAATGTTTTAAAAACCGATATAAAAATCTTTTCTCCATTCACGTTTAACCAGTACAGAAACTTTAAACTTGATTTTCTAAGAACTTTAGTTTTCGGAATCAGCCCGATACCTTTTATCAATTTGGATGTAACTTTGTTATCAAACATCCAATAACCAAAAGCAAGGTGTCATTTTAAAGCTTAAAATATAATCTTTTAGATGAGACCAAAAAATCAATTTTAATTTTGCCGACCTTAAGGTACCTTTCGATATGACGGGTCACATTTGATTCAAAGATTCCGATGTCTGAGTGAGAGACAATATGAAGGGGATAATAAGATATAGGATGTGGCTGGAGGAGATGTGCTAGACATCCTGTTGGATGCATGGCCAGGGTTCTGTTGTAGCCAGTGGCAGCTCACTGCCCATGATTTGAACCCCACTTGTCACCATACATATTTGTGTATATATACACAAGCTAGTATTGGTGAGTTAAAGTTTTGAAAGTTATGTAATTGGAACCTTTGATATTGATGTGGTATGTTGGATTTGTAATCAACAAAATATAGATACATTTTCAGAGGCATGATATAAGTGAGCATGTCAATACCATTTCATTCAGCATCAATTGTGTGAATTCCTGTCAGAAATAAGAACAAGTATACTGAGTGTAGTATCCTAGTATTTTGGGGATACCGCGCATCCCTACATCCCTACAGGCACTCGCAACTAACGTAGCGAAACAGTGAACCTACATACGTATTTCGGTGTTATAATAAAACCTATAAAAACCATACCTGTTGCGACTTCTTGTTTATTACACTGACGACGAGGATTGTGGATTGCTCTGCAACCCGTGGACATACTACACACACTCCAGCATCCCGTATTTGTTTAGCTATTAACTTCAGTTGCACTCGGACTGAGCTTAACCATCAGTTACCGGCGTGCCGTTTTGCGGTTTGATATACGAGTCCCACATATGCAAAGACTTTATGCAAATCAAGTGTGCCATTTGTGGTTGGATATAAGAGTCCCATATATGTAAATACTTTATGCACATTTATGTATACATACTTACTGTTGGATTTACGACTCCCGCATATGCAAATATTCCATATTCCTGCATAATAGAGACATACTTACTTTCACAATGGCAAATGCAATGCCTAATTTACCAGCGTTCGACCCACATACCGATCCTGCTAGTCTTAGTGTCCGCTGGAACAAATGGGTGAAACGGTTCAACTCAGCCATGGTCGGGTTCGACATCACTTCTAAAACCCGTAAGCGGGCATTGCTATTACATTATGGAGGTCCTGCGCTACAGGATTTGTTTGAGACATTACCCAACAAAGGCTCTGATGATCAATATGATGAAGCGGTTAAAGCTCTTACAGACCACTTCACACCCAAGAAAAACATAACCTACGAGACACTTCTGTTTAGAGAGGAGCGGCAGTCGCCAACAGAAACGGTAGAACAATTTGCCACACGCCTGCGGCAACTTGCCCCTAAGTGTGAGTTTGTGAATGCAGACCGTACCATGAAATCAAGTTGCAAATCATCAAAGGGTGTACATCCGAGACACTCAGGAAAAAAGCTTTAGAGAAAGAACGCACTCTGGAAAAGGTTCTTGAAATGGCACAATCCCTGCAAGTGACAACCGACCGCCTTAAAGAACTCCAATTTGAATCTACAGTAAACAAAATCCAACTCAACCAACCTCCAACCACAAATACCCAGAAAACCAACGCAGATGGCAAACGTTGTTGGTTCTGTCTGGGGGATTTTCCCCACAAAGGGGAATGCCCAGCGCATGGCAAGGAATGCACTGCATGTGGTAAAAAGAACCACTTTGCCCGTGCATGCATTACAACAGGACGCCGCCAAAGCCCATCGCGACCGCAAACAAATACTGGTCGTTTGCAGCAGCCCCGTAGAGGACTTATACAATCAGTTGAACAGACTACAGAGACTACGGATAGTTTTGAAAGTGGATATGTTTTCCACATCCAAAACCACACACAGCCAAACCAGACTCATACTAAAGAGAAGACAACGAATCCCACAGAAACTCACACTAAAGAGAATCCCACAGGAACTCATACTAAAGAGAATCCCACAGGAATTCACACTAAAGAGAATCCCACAGGAACACACACTAAGGAGAACCCAAAAGGAACTCACACTAAAGACAATGGAACTCACACTAAAGAGAATGCAGTGAATGTTGTCAGTTCCAATACCATAGTTAAGATAAAAAAAAATACCCCGGTGACAGTCTGCCCAGATACAGGATGCCCACAAAACCTCATCGGTGAAGCAACTTTTCAGAAAATACAGAATAGCCGAGTCAATAAACTGGTTTTGAAACATACCAATATGGTACTCTTGCCGTATTGCGCCACAACACCTCTTCCCCTCTTAGGTAAATTTCAAGCCCAAATCGAAACCAATGCCAATATCACGGTGGCAGATGTGTTTGTTGTTAAAGGCAACGCGAACAACCTACTGTCTAAGAAAACATGTGAAGAACTCAAACTAGTGACACTAAATTTAGACCAGGCAGTAAATGCTGTTGATCCACACACAGAACTCACACGTAAAACAAACGATAATGATCCGTGCATAGAACTCATACATAAAGACACATCCTGAAATCTGCGAAGGTATTGGAAAACTCAAAGACTCTCAAATCAAATTGCATATTGATAAATCTGTGCCTCCAGTTGCTCAATGCCACAGAAAGACACCTTTCCACCTAAGAAAGAAAATTGCAGCCAAACTTCAGGAGTTGCAAGACAACGATATAATCGAAGATGCTTATGATCCGACACCATCGGTATCACCACTTGTCGCGGTGCCTAAACCCCACAACCCTGACGACATACGTCTTTGTGTAGACATGCGCGCCGCTAATAATGCTATTTTCCGCGAGCGTCATGACACACCTACAATCGATGAATTAATTGCTGAGCTGAATGGAGCCACAGTATTCTCAAAGCTTGACCTCAAATCTGGCTACCATCAGCTAGAGCTATACCCAGAATCCAGATACATCACTACATTTGCCAGTCACTTGGGGCTTAAAAGGTATAAACGCTTAAACTTCGGAATTTCGTCCGCAAGTGAGGTATTCCAAAACACGATCAGACAAACGCTTGCAGACATACCAGGAGTTCATGCCCCAATGCAAGAAGAGCATGACAAAAGACTCACACTCTTATTAGATAGACTCCGCTATAACGGACTCACACTAAGCATTGAGTAATGTAAATTCAATCAAACCAGTATTGAATTCTTTGGTCTCGTGTTCGGTAAGGACGGCGTATCTCCGGACCCCCAAAAGGTGGAAGCAATAAAGAATGCACCACCACCAACTACCGCAGGCGAAATCAGCAGTCTGCTTGGCATGGCAAGTTGTAACACACGATTCATTCATGACTTGTCTACCATATAACGGAACCACTGCGCAGACTAACTGGAAAACAGTCATGGCCTTCTTTGATATTAGTCGCCCGACTGAAATATGGGTAGACGCTAGCCCGGTGGGTCTCGGTGCGATACCGGTTCAAGAAGATGAACTCGGTCACAAGAAAATGTCTGCTATGCTAGTCGTGCGCTAACCGATGTAGAGTCTCGATATAGCCAGTTCGAGAGAGAAGCACTTGCAATTGTGTGGGCTGTCGATCGCTTCCATCTTTATGTCTACGGCCACCCATTTACAGTAGTTACAGACCACAAACCGCTTGTGCCAATCTTTACCAAGCGCCAGACAAAGCTGTCAGCTAGAATAAAGAAATGGCTCTTAGACCTTCAAGCCCATGATATGAAACTAATACTCAGACCTGGCAAAGATAACCCAGCTGATTACATGTCACGACACCCCAATCCAGATGCATTACCCAGCCCAACACACGCTGTTACAGAGAGTTTCATAAACTTTGTACAGGCACATGCAAGACCATGCGCGTTGACCTTAAAAGACATACAGGAAGCTACCAAACACGATGTAGCTTTACAGTCTGTTATACACCACCATCGTACAAACACCATGTACAAAATTAAGGACACACACAGATGCTACTGGAACGTCCGAAATGAGTTATCGGTCACAGAGGACGGGCTAATCCTCAAAGGGCAAACAATATTGCTCCCCAAATCCCTGGAAACCCAAGTGATTGAACTCGCCCATCAAGGTCACCAGGGCATTACTAAGACAAAATCACTCCTCCGGAGCAAAGTGTGGTTCCCTAAGCTTAACGAATCCACCGAAGCAGCTGTGAACCAATGCCTCCCTTGCCAGGCATCTACACCCCAAAACACTAGAGCACCGTTGGAGATGAGCGACCTTCCCAATAAACCTTGGCAGCGGGTAAGCGTCGACTTCTGTGGGCCCTTCCCATCAGACCTTCTTGTTGTTGTAGATGAGTACTCAAGATACCCCGCCGTTGAAATTTTGTCTTCCACTTCTGCCAGAGCCACGATCCCTCGACTAGATAAAATTTTCTCGGAACTTGGGATCCCGGAAATCCTGAAAAGTGACAATGGCAGTCCTTTTCAATCTGCAGAGTTTGCACAATTTGCCAAGTACGCCGGATTTCACCACCGTCGCATCACTCCACTTTGGCCAGAGGCGAATGGTGAAGCCGAACGTTTCATGCGTACATTAAACAAGTTCACAAAATCGTCTGAAACAGATGGCAAACCGTGGCAGCAGACACTGCATACATTCCTGCGCAATTACCGAGCCACACCACACTCAACCACTGGCATTCCTCCGGTTGAGGCTTTACATGCACCCAATCCGTATCACGATACCCAGTGCACCACCAACAAATATTCAGAAGGAGGAGTACAACACAATTCGTCACAACGACGAAAGAGCCAAGTCCAATATGAACGCCCTTCGCTGACAGACACAGGCACACCAAATATTCAAACATTGAAGAAGGGGATACAGTACTGGTGAAAAATCAAACGAAAGGAAAATTAAACCCATACTACAATCCGCAGCTCTACAGAGTCGTAACTCGCAATGGATCACAAATAACAGCTGCAAACAAGCAACACAAAATTACAAGAAACATTTCCCATTTCAAATTGGTTAGCATCACCCCAAACCCACGTGCAAACGATAGAGAAACATACACACCCGACAACGGAGACCTAAGCGATGATAGTGGAGACGAAATGGACGGACATGAACCAGAGGAAGTCAGTCCAAGACGTGCACGCAGACCTCCTCCATACTTAAATGATTATGTGTCCTGAATCTACTTAAAGGAAAGGAGGGATGTAGTATCCTAGTATTTTGGGGATACCGCGCATCCCTACATCCCTACAGGCACTCGCAACTACATTTGTAACATAGCGAAACAGTGAACCTACATACGTATTTCGGTGTTATAATAAAACCTATATAAACCATACCTGTTGCGACTTCTTGATTATTACACTGAGCATAATCCAGACATGCAATGATATTTTGGGGGTTAACCCTAACCCTGAATTGAAAGGTGCTCTGTTTTCTAGCCTAAGTCCAACTACGTCATTGGAGAAAAAAAGCATGTTTTCACCGGGATTCGAACCCATGACCTCTGACTTCCCAAGCATGGCACACCACTAGCAGGCCACCACAGGGCCGGGCAGCGATTTCGTCCCCATATGCAACCCGCGTCTATGACGTATTTGGACTTGGGCGCATTTTGATGATTTTTGACAGTGAGCGAAAGTGAGTTTTTTTGCGGTTAGGGTTAAGGAGTGTAGGTGCGCCTAAAAAGCTCTGTAGCCAAATGGCGCCTATGATCAAGGGTATTAAATCGGGTTAACAGTTTATCTCTGTAAGATTACCATGTGGCGATTCATGAGTCATCGGATCAATTTATATAAAAATGCAATGAAACCAGTGATACAGTATCATACAAAAACGCTATAAATGAATACCCAGTTTCTTGCCATTTTCGGTTTGGCCGGAAAAAAATAATATTGAAATTGGGGGTAAAACAACTACCTAAATAATATGTACATTTTTTAAGTGTAAAAGTGTGTGCCAAGCTCATCCCAACTAAAGTTAAACATATTTTGAAACCTCCAGTTGGGTACATAACTTAATTGGGATACCATTGGCGAATCTTGTTACGAACTATTGATGAAGAGCGTCCTCGCTTATAACTCTATGTGCCATCAAGATCCCAATGTAAAAACAAATTTATAAGTGGGAACTCAACAAGTAAAAAAACAAACTGATGCAAAAATTGGTGGGATATATCTTTGGCGCACTGAGATAGTGAGGGTCAAACTAAGGTGCATTTTCGCAGTTCCGTAACTCTGTGCGCCATCAATAGAAAACGATAAAACTACCAACAATATGTAGAGACTGTTTTTCTTTTATAAAAATTGAAAAAAGAAACTTGGGACATCTGCATTTGGTATTTTTTATGATTTTTGTCTCGCCTGAAAATTTTCAGATGTGACATAGCATTCCAATTTTCTGTCCGACGTCTGGCGTCCGCCGTCCACAAATTTTGTCCGGAGCAAATCTCGGAAACCGCATGCCCTACGTTTATGATATTTGGTGACTGGGTAGACCCGGAGCCGAACTGGATCCAGCAACAATTTCGGCGCAAAATATGCTAATTAAGTACCTGATTTGCATAATTTATGCATAAAATGCTTTAAATGGCATATTTTACAAACCGTGCACCCTACATTCAATAAATTTGGAGGGTAGGTGAGGATAGAGCTGCGCTTGTGCCAGCTGCAATTTAAGCGCAAAATATGCTAATTAAGTACCTAATTTGCATAATTTATGCATAAAATGTTGCTTATTTTTCAACTTTGTCCGATATTAAAGGTTAAGGTCTCAAATTTTTCGTCTTGGACCAGTGATCAAAAGTGTCAAAGGTGACCCCATTGTCTGACCACTCCCTTGGGGTCAAAGGTCAAATTTTAAACTTTGTCCTATTTCAAAGGTTGAGGTGTCAAATTGTTCGTCTTGGACCAGATATCAAAAGTGTCAATGGTGACCCCGTCGTCCGACCTTTCCCTTGGGGTCAAATTTTCAACTTTGTCCGATTTCAAAGATTAAGGTGTCAAATTTTACGTCTTGGACCAGCCATCAAAAGTGCCAATGGTGACCCCGTCATCCGACCTTTCCGTTGGGGTCAAATTTTCAACTTTGTCCGATTTCAAAGATTAAGGTGTCAAATTGTTCGTCTTGGACCAGCGAATCCGACCTTTCCGTTGGGGTCAAATTTTCAACTTTGTCCGATTTCAAAGATTAAGGTGTCAAATTGTTCGTCTTGGACCAGCGATCAAAAGTGCCAATGGTGACCCCGTTGTATGACCTTTCCCTTGGGATCCACCCCACGACTGAATAATTAAGTAGGAGGTCAATTCAGTAAGCGGTCGATACGCAGGCGAGACTACTGGGTCGAGAACCATCTTGTTTGAAAATTGGCTAAGTATTAGTATTTTAGAGCTGAAATTTTCAATATTCAAAAGATCTAGATTTATTGTAGAAATGTTCAGGAGAAATGTTGAACATGGGCCAATTTTGAAAGTGCATTACCAGCTTGTTCAATGTTCCCCACAGTTTTCATTGTTTGTTTAAAGTGGATCTACTTAGGCCTATGTTTGTGAATAATTTCAGCTTACAGATCTGGATAAAGCTTATATTTGTTATTATATAAAATTGGTAGGTCTGTGTTCAACTCATATTTCATTGTCCAAAATATGGAATTGATTTGCATTTGTACAGGGCTAAACCTATTTCTTCTGGTGACTACAATCAATGTACTCAAATTTAAGGGTTTATCATTAAAAGAAAAACAATATTCTCCTCAGGAAGCCCATTTTAAAGAAACTTAATCTTTGAGAAATCATTCACAAAATGTGCCGAAAGTGAAACCTACATAACCTGTGATCAATCTCTTAAATTAAGTTGTATAGATCTGTCCAGCCCGGTAGTAAGTTATCTGTCAGTTTAATTGAATATTTCCTAAACTTGAATATTTACCCCCAAAACTTTGACATTTACACGTAAACGTTTCATGATTCAGATGATCCTACGTTTGGTAAAAACAACTTGTTAAATGTCAAAAATTCACCAAATTGACACGGTATTTTGAAAATTCTTTCAGTTAAATTAACAAAAGGATATCATAGTGTTGATTTAATTAGCTAACCTTTCTATAAGTTGGAAACTTTAGACTATAAACACAGTAAAAAGCTGTCAAAATTTTGCTGAGTGTCCAATAAGTATCCAAATACTTGTAATCCGAAATGATTGGAATGCTAGAAGGAAAGACAGTGACATTTCGGTTCTAACCTTTCGAATGTCATACTAGTTTAATATTTATTGAATGTTGCGTCAAATTTCCCCAAGATCCAATATATGTCTAATTTCAAGCCATGGTCCTGTGGTTTTAGGACATTCATGAAATTTGGCTAACTCTGGTTAAAAACTGACTGATTTATTGTATGTTGCGTCAAATTTATCCAAGATCCAATATATGTCGCATTTCAAGCCATGCATCCCCTGTTACCCTGTGGTTTTAGGACATTCATGAAATTTGGCTAACTCTGGTTGAAAACTGACTGATTGTCCATCTGCCATATGTTTATATAGTGTTTTATTAACTGGATCCTAGTAACTGAGATAAAATATGGGTAAAATATCTATGAAAACACAGAAAAAATCTTACATATCAGATTGTTCTGGATAAAAACTTTGTAATTTCAAAAGCTCTGATAAGGGTGAAAACATGGTCGGCCTCCAAACAAAATTTTCGCTACCAAACATTTGGTCGTGACGTCAAAATGACGAGTGACTAATTCAAATAAAATAACTTCAACACCGAGTTTAGACCAAATAAAATTTCGCGCTAAGTTGCACATGTATTGAATTGCCGTATACATTGCACCAAATGTTTGTTACCGGTTCATACTTTAAATTCGATCGCAAATATTTGGTGAAGTCACGACCAAATGTTTGGTAGCGAAAATTTTGTTTGGATGCTGACTATGTTTTGAGCTTTAGTCTAGAGAACCATAATTGTTTAGTGCAATACTGACTTTTTAGCTATTGATCAAGAATCATTCATTTTAAACAACACACCAATAGAGTGATTTTTAAAAATCAAAGCAGGCCGCGACAATTATTCTTTTCTTACTAGCCCGGTTGGGAAGCCACCAGTGCAAAATCACTTGCACGAAACCTGCCAAAAATTGCCCGAAATTTGGTTGAAATTTTAACGACCCTGCCGTGCAGGCAGGAAATGAGAATGGCTGCATCGATTGACTGGTCGATGATCGAAGGAAAAGCAAAATTTCGCTGTCACTTATTCCATATTGAAATACACCGGTCGATCTACCGAGGTAAATTGTCCGAACTAGAGGGGTTGAATCAACATATTTTCCAAGTAATATTTTGAACGAAGAATTTTGAATTCAGTTTATTAAATGTTCTGTTAAATACCCTAAAGAGTTTTTTCCAAAAAAATTACAAAACTCAGTACAATCGAGGTTCAAAGTGGTGACTTGTTCCGATGTGATCGTTGCGACGCCATTATTCTTGTTGTTAACTGAACCACTGAACTCGCAATTGCGCATGTGTGTACTTCATGATTGTTAGTAGTTAGATAATGTCCACGCATGCTCTGCCCTTAAGTGAATTTATGAAACATCGCCATCTAGTGACAACATAATAAATAAACAAACCCCGTTGCTTCATTTTTTTCTCTCGATCAAAGCGAAAATGACAATTTCTTTGTGGATAAAATGCATTTTTTTGGACAGCTTTCACGTCTTTCGTGTTTTCGTCTACCGCATATTTCTTAATTTAATACGAGTCTGCCATTCGAGTAATAGTACAACCGTGTTTTGTTTACAGCTAGTAATAATAATAAGCAGCATGTCACATGTGCTACTAGCTCGATCGGACAGTGCTGTTTGAACAATTACTAGCCCAAAATGAAATCCACTAGCCCCGGGCTATCGGACACGGGATTTGTCGCAGCCTGAATCAAAGAATGTTAAAAATTCCTTTTATATTTGTTGTGCTACTCTCCTGTTACTCCACCTAAAAAAACGAGGCACTTTGAAACCCCCTTGTTCATTTAGGGTTATAGTAAACACCAACTTTGTTCATGAAAATTTACATCACTTTATGTATGTCAAATTTTGCCAATTTGTCCAAAATCCAGCCTATAATACCACCATAAGAAGACTTGAAGATCTGAGGGTTCGACAGAAACTTTAAAAATTGTGATACATTTCTTTAGGTTCCTGATTAAAATTTAAAAAAAAAATAGAGCAATGTCAAAATGGATAGCAGATTTGATTTATTATATGTGTACCGCCGCGGCAAAAGGGTCCAGTTGTCG